>JAJOOS010019207.1:0-11323 GCA_029582725.1 Solanum chiquidenum
AGCTTGAATTAGCATTTGTGGGATGCTTTTCATGGTAACTTGAATGAGTATTTGTGGGATGTTCTTCATTGTAGCTTGCATTAGTGTAGGCATGGTAGCCTAGGATTGAGGACCTAAACTCTCCTATGGGTAGTTTGAACTAGCATTGTTAGAATGCCTTCATGGTAGCATGACTTGGTTAGGCAAAGACCATTTCATGGTAGCTTAGGATTGAGGATTCATACTCTCCTAAGGATAGCTTAGGGTTGAGGATTCATACTTCCCTAAGGGTAGCATGCATCATCTTGAATGTTTGCATGGTAGCTAGGTTGGAATACTTGTATTCTTCCTTGTATAGCTTGGGTTGCATGATAGTGTGCCTTCCATGGTAGTTATCCTAGCCTAGTAGTGTGCTATTCCTTGATAGACTAGAATGATAAATAGTAAGCATTGAGTAAGCTAGCCTAAATGTACTACTTAGTGTGAATGGTAGTATGGGATGTCATTCATACATGGTACAAGTCTGACTTGAAGCTACTTAGGAAGTGTCCTTGTATGTGATGTATGCTTAGCTTGGATTGATAATATAGTTGCCTTCCATGATATGATTGACTTAAGATAATAGTTCCTTGTCTTTATGAAGTAGGTCAAGAATGAAACCTATGATTAGTAAGCATAAATAGAGTGATGTCAATATATGCTTAGTGTGAGTGGTATTATGGGATGCTATTCTTACTTTGCACATGTATATTTTGAGGTGGCTTGTGAAGTAGTTCTCTTGTAATATGAAACACTAAAGGTTGAAGTATGTAATTATGAAAGTCTAAGTTAAGACCATGCCATGAACATGATTTATCTCCTATGCTCATTAACTATGTCTTATGTTGACTTGTGATGATATGATGCTTATGTTGGAGATCATGTTATGATTATGTTATTATCTCTTATGCTTATATCTTATGTTGTCTAACCAATTTGAGATGCTCTTATGACGTTGTGCTAGCTTTCATACTTGGTACATTTTGTACTAACGCATATTGCCTACATTCTACTCATATGTAGGGTTTCAGAAATTGAGTTCCTTTGAACGGTAGGTTTCTAAGGGAAAGAAGAAGTTGAAGAATTGGTGAGCCCTCATAGCATCGAGGACAAACCAATTATGTTTCCTTATGCCATTTCTTTATGTTTTTAGATATTCGCATGGGCTGCGTCCCAAGAATTTTATTCAAGAGTTTAATAGATGGTTTGAGACAAAAGTTTAGAAAGACTTTCGCTTGCTTTATGAAAATGTTTTCGATTGTATGATTTTAAAGAAGTTTTAAATTTTTCCGTACGTTATCTTATGTTATGATTATGCTAAGGTCTTGTATGAGACCCCTTCGGGGTCAAGTTTTCCATGTTACACCTAGGATATACCCTTGGGTCGTGACAAACTTGGTAATCAGAGCATAAGGTTTAGAATGGTTCTAGGATTTTCACAAAAACCACGTCTAGTAGGGTCTTGTTCATAAATGTGAAGTGCGCCACATTTATGAATAGGAATCTATTAGATGTTTAGGAAATCTCACTTCTTCATTCTCTCAGTCGTTCCATAGAGCGTGGCTTTATTAGGCCCTTCTTCTAATTTGTGCCCTATGGTTTTTCGGGGTATGGCTAATACAAGGGATAATGCTAGGAGAGATGAGGAAGACAATGGAGAACAAGAGGTTCCTCTTCATGTTCCAAACTAGGCTCCTCCTCAAGTTCCTTCTCATGCTTCAAATGACCCTCCAATTGAGAATGTCACTCTTGCGGAGTTTAGCGCTTCTATGCAATTATTGGCTCAAGCCTTGACGGCACAAGCCAATAGAGAGGTGGTGGCTCCGGCACACCCAATAAGGGGGATGGGTGCTTCTAGGGTAAGGGAGTTTTAGAGGATGAATTCTTCAGAGTTTAGTGGCTCCAAGGTGGAAGAGGATCCAAATGGGTTCATAGAAGGGGTTTATAAGACACTTGCTATAATGGGGCTGACTTCTATAGAGAAAGCAGAACTAGCCGCTTATCAATTGATGGATCTTGCCCAAATATGGTATGAATAATGGAAGGATAGTAGGCCGGTAGGAGTGGGCCCCATCGAGTGGGCGATGTTTAAGTCGGCTTTTCTAGATAGGTTCTTTCCTCGTGAGTTAAGGGAGGCTAATTTGGAAGAGTTCATCAATCTTAAGCAAGGTAACATGAGTGTCAATGAGTATGCCTTGAAGTTTACTCTTTTGTCTAAGTATGCCCCATCTTTGGTAGCAAGTCCAAGGGATTTGATGAATAGGTTTGTGACGGGGGTGTCCGATATGGTAGAAGAAGAATGTTTTATGGCAATGCTTGTTGATGATATGGATATATCACGCCTCATGGTGTTTGCCCAACAAATAGAAGAGTCAAAACTCAAGAAGGAAAAGGCTAGGGAGAATAAGAGGGCTAGGATGGATAATGACAAGTCCTTTCATGATGGGTCCGATGGACATAGCCATTCTAGGAATCAACAAAAGTTTTCCGGACAAGACTTTTCTAATGATCCTAAGCATAAGGATGAGAAAGTGTCGACTCCTAGGCCACAAGGGAAAAGTAATGAGTCTCTATTGCCTACTTGTTCTAGGTTTGGTAAGAGGCATGAGGGTAGGTGTTTGGCCGGTAGAGAAGGTTGCTATAGTTGTGGTGAGAGTGGCCATATGAAGAAAGATTGCCTAAAGGCAAAGGCTACAAGAAGAGAGGGTAAGAAAGTTTCCACTAATAGTGAGGATGTAGAACCTCAAAAGAAGAATAGGTTTTATGTTCTCCAATCTAGATAAGATCAAGAGTGATCTCCTCATGTCCCTTCCGGTATGTGTTTTAATGCTTTAGTAAATTTCTGGATTTCTTGTCTTTTGTGACTTGTTATGTTGAACTTGAAATTGTCTTTAGTATGAATGATGTTTATAAGAGATTGAGTAGGCTTACTCCCAACGGGGAGATAGTGTGCCTATCTAATGAGGTCATTATGTGATTATGTGTTGCCATGATTTCCTTATATGCATGTTCATGAAAATGCTTAGGTCTTGTTAGAAATGACTTATATGCATTGTTTTCCTCATGTTGAAGTGCATTTAGTAGAGTTGCATATAGACTTCATGAGATGATTATATGAGCATGCCTTAGTTTTGGAGTTAAAAGATTTCTCCTTGAATAAATGACTTTTGTGAGTAAAGTGCATTTAGGCTCCATGAATGTGTGTTAAGCATGTTTTAGCTAGGAGATGTTAGTTCCTCCTTGAAAATGAATAGACGTAGAATTTCATGCATTTTGTGTTATTAGATGTAGTTCCTACTCCCTTGTGTTGCATTGAGTATGTTTGCTTGGAGATGAGGTTTTCCTCCTTGGTTGTGTGCATTAGATTTATTTCATGCAAGATGGGCTGCTAGTCTAGAGTCGTTTCCTTTAAGAAGTGTTTAGAAATGTCATTCGAGGAAGAATATTCCCAAGGGGGAGATATTGTAATACCCCAGAAACTAGTAGAATAAACTATAGCCTCTTGCTAGTGTTCTAAGGTTTGATGTATGAGGAATAGAGTTGTAGATGAGAATTTCCATGCTTAGAATAAGGGGTTTATTGGTTAAACGTCAAGGTACGTGTTAGACCCCATAGTTTAGAAAACTACCTAAGGTTTGGGTAAGAGTTTCAAGGGCAAGTGCCAAGGCAAGGGGGCAAAGCCTAAACCAAAGGCCAAGGCTGCCTAACCTTGGCCATGAATTGCCTAGGGTTCACGACCAACTTCATGACTAGTGGTCCTGACCACGGTCCGTGAAGGGCTCCGTGAAGACCCCTTAGTCTTGTGGGAGGTCAAGCCTTGAGGCCTAGCTACTACCTAGGGACCACGAGCCACTTCACGGCCCGTGGTCATGACCACGGCTCCTGCAAAGGCTCGTGGTCATTCCTTGGGATTTGGAAGCTTGGAAAGTTGAGGGGAGCCACTAGTCAAGGGACCATAGACCCCACCATGGGTCGTGGTGCCCTTGACGGCTCGTGAAGAGGGGCTGGCAAGGGGTGTGACCCCTGGCAAGGGGTGTGACCCCTGGCAAGGGGTTACCAAATGAGGGTTAAATTAGTAAATTGGTTTTTAATTAATATTACATGGGGGTCGCTTTATATGGGTCTTATTAAACTATATAAAATATTTTAAGTCATTACCTACCCCAACTAAGTCACTTAGAAACAAAACCCCAAATCACTTCTCTCTCAAATATTTCTCTCTCTAGAATACGTCCATTGAAGAAGAAGCTAGAGCTTGAAGCAAAGGTCAAGAATATATGCTCCATTGTTAAAGGACTGTGCTAGGGATTTTATTAAGGTATGTTTAACTTTTCATCTATGGGTTCTTCCACCCATAGAGTCCCCTAGAAATTCCCCAAATTTGTGAAGACGAACCCCAATCTAAGCTAGGGTTTCTACCAATGTGTGGGTATAGTTGGGTATGACTCCAATTAGTTGGATAATACTTATTTATGGTTGATTTAGCGTTGATTCATGATATTATGAATAATTTATGTGAATTCCATGATTAAATCTAGAAATCAAAGTATATGGGTTTATGTCTTATGATGAGAAATTGATGATTTTTTATAGTTCTTCTAGAATTGTTATCATGTATAGAACTTATTCAAGAATAGGGATATGAAATCATGAATTTAACTAGATCTATGAATGTATTATAGACCATGAATTGTAGTGATTGAAATTGGGAGTTTATGATAAATTATGCGTAGAATTCCCTATGATTAAGGCTTGTGAATAATATGTCTCGTGATCTAGACTAGTATGATGATTGTGTAGTAAAGCTTGAAGTTAGGGCCTGAAGTCATAATGTTGATCACTATGGCTTATAGAGTAAGTCTAATATGATGAAATAGTTTCCATGAGATTGGTATACAAGTAGGTAGCGTTATGGTGGAAGGATTTTACCCACATAACCTACCTAGAACTATATGAATGCATGTATGTAAAATGTGAAAGTTCTTCTCACATAGAATGATTTTAGATTGAAAGGTTAATCACCTAAATTGAATCAAAGCATGTTAGAATAGAATATCTTGAAGTTGTGACATATGATCCTTTCATTTATATTTGACTTAGTAGCATGGGCTAGAAGGTCTCATGGTAGCTTGGGATTGAGGAACCATACTTTCCTAAGGTAAGCTTGAATTAGCATTTGTGGGATGCTTTTCATGGTAACTTGAATGAGTATTTGTGGGATGTTCTTCATTGTAGCTTGCATTAGTGTAGGCATGGTAGCCTAGGATTGAGGACCTAAACTCTCCTATGGGTAGTTTGAACTAGCATTGTTAGAATGCCTTCATGGTAGCATGACTTGGTTAGGCAAAGACCATTTCATGGTAGCTTAGGATTGAGCATTCATACTCTCCTAAGGATAGCTTAGGGTTGAGGATTCATACTTCCCTAAGGGTAGCATGCATCATCTTGAATGTTTGCATGGTAGCTAGGTTGGAATACTTGTATTCTTCCTTGTATAGCTTGGGTTGCATGATAGTGTGCCTTCCATGGTAGTTATCCTAGCCTAGTAGTGTGCTATTCCTTGATAGACTAGAATGATAAATAGTAATCATTGAGTAAGATAGCCTAAATGAGTACTTAGTGTGTGTGGTAGTATGGGATGCCATTCATACATGGCATAAGTATGACTTGAAGCTACCTATGAAGTGTCCTCTTATGTGATGTATGCTGAGCTTGGATGGTTGCTATAGTTGCCTTCCATGATATGATTGACTTAAGATGATAGTTCATTGTCTTTATGAAGTAGGTCAAGAATGAAACCTATGATTAATAAGCATGAATAGAGTCAAGATATGCTTAGTGTGAGTGGTATTATGGGATGCCATTCATGCACTGCACAAATGTGCCTTGAGGTTGCTTAGGAGTATAGTGCTCTTATGAAATGAAAACCTAGGTCTTGACTTTTAATGTGGACTATACCCAAGAATGACCAAAAAGAGGCACTTAGCTTGGATAGTATTATGGGATGATATTCTTGCCTTGCACATGTATACTTAGAGGTGGCTTGTGAAGTAGTTCTCTTGTAATATGAAAGACTAAAGGTTGAAGTATCTAAATATGAAAGTCTAAGTCAATACCATGCCATGAACATTATTTATCTCCTATGTTCATTAACTATGTCTTATATTGACTTGTTATGATATGATGCTTATGTTGGAGATCATGCTATGATTATGTTATTATCTCTTATGCTTATGTCTTATGTTGACTAACCATTTTGATATGCTCTTATGATACTGTGCTAGCTTTCATACTTGGTACATTTTGTACTAACGCATATTGCCTACATTCTAATCAAATGTAGAGTTTCAGAGATTGAGTTCCTTTGAAGGTTAGGTTTCTAAGGGCAAAGAAGAAGTTGAAGAATTGGTGAGTCGTCTTCGAGGACAAACCCATTATATTTCCTTATGTCATTTCTTTATGTTTTTAGACATTTTCATGGGATGCGTCCCAAGACTTTTATTCAAGAGTTTAATAGATGGTTTGAGACAAAAGTTTAGAAAGACTTCCGCTTGCTTTATGAAAATGTTTTCGATTGTATGATTTCAAAGAAGTTTTAAATTTTTCCATACTTTTCTATTATCTTATGTTATTATTATGCTAAGGGCTTGTATGTGACCCCTTCGGGGTCAAGTACGCCATGTTACACCTAGGGTATACCCTTGGGTCATGACAATGGTAGGAGGTGTAAATCTCCAATAGGTTTCTTTGAGGTGGATGAAGTTTCCCTAATAGGTCCTGAGTTGGTACATGAGGCTATGGAGAAATTTTGGCTTATTAGAGAAACGTTGAAAATGGCATAAAGTCGACAAAAGTCCCTTGCCGATGTTAGAAGAAGAGATCTTGATTTTGATATTAATGATTGGGTCTATTTGAAAATTTCACCCATGAAGGGTGTAATGAGGTTTGGAAAAAAGGGAAGCTTAGTCCCCGATATATGGGTTCATATAAGATTTTGAGGCAAATTGGCAAGGTTGCTTATGAACTTGATTTGCCTAACAACTTGGCATCGGTGTATCCAGTTTTTCATGTCTCCTAGTTGAAGAAATGTGTTGGGGATCCGACATCTATAGTTCCCTTAAGAGGTTTGGGAGTTTATGAGAATCTTTCTTCTGTGGAGGTTCCGGTTGAGATTTTAGATCGGCAAGTTAAGAAGTTAAGGAATAAAGAAGTTGCTTCTGTTATGTTTCTTTGGAGGAATCAGTTAGTTGAGGGTGTTTCTTGGGAGGCCGAGGCCGATATGATGTCCGATTATCCTCATCTTTTCCCATCCGTCCCTACTCAAGCTTAAGGTATTTAGTTCCTTATGGTTTACTCATTAGAAGTCATGTGTCATAGATATTCCCATGATTTCCTCCTTATGCATGATTCATGAAAAGTTTAAATTTTGAGAAAAATGAGTTAACATGATTGATTGCTACATGTTTAAGTGCATTTTAGTATGAGTTGCCTATAGACTTCATGATATGATGTTTTGAACTTTCTTTAGCTTGGACTGGATGTTTCCTCCTTGGATATGTACATAAATAAGATTGCATTCATGATGGGCTATTAGATTGAGGTTCTACCTTCCTTACGATGTATATAATCTCATTCGAGTACGAATGTTCCCAATAAGGAGATATTGTAACACCTCAAATTTGAAAAGGGTAGAATTTGCAGCTTTTGAAAGACCTGGTATCAGTACAATAGAGCCACCTACAGCCTATGGACTGACCCATGGTCTATAGGTCAGCTCCGTGGATTGCCGGCCCAAATTCCCAAAATTGTCCAGTTTCAGTACCTTTTTGACGGTTCACCAAGACAGCCCATCATCCAATGCAAAAGCCGTAGGTAGGGTTCATAGGTAAGTCCCAAAATTAGAGAAATTCTAGGGTCAAAAGATGAAACCCATGGCCCGTCGTTGGGACCACAGCCCATGGGTAGGTCCCATAGTCTTAGGTCCCAATTCAGGGTCTCTGAACCCATCGATGACCGACCAAGATGGTGCGTTGGTGGAACCACAGACCGTAGGTCATCACCGTCGATGGTGTAGACAGTTATTTTAAGAAGGGCTTTTGGGTTTTTTTCGTAATATTCTAGCCTATTACTATGTCGTTTTACCCTTCATCTAAATTCCTATATAAGTATTTCTAACCTCAATTTTTTCCTAATTGAAATCATTCTCTAAAATTCCTAAAAGAAGAACAAGTCTTCCTCTCAAATATTTCTCTCTCTAGAAGTTGAAGAAGAAAGCTAGGGTTTGCGAGTCAAGTCCCCAATTCCACCATTGAAGTCAAGCTTTTGGAATTGAGGTATGATAGTTTTCATCCATGGAGCCCTTTCCTCCATGGAGTTCCCAAATTCTCCGATTATGAAGTAGTAAATCCCCAATTGAGTTAGGGTTTTTTCTTCCATGTCATGTGTTCTTTTCTATGTTGATTTATTTAATTGAATTATGATCTTTTATGCATGAATTGATTTAATTTCATGATTTTAAGTAGAATCCCATGAACCCATACCTAACCCCATGTTTTTTCCAAGTTATGATGATATATAATGTGGATTGTGGAACTATGAAAGATGAACTTATGAAATCATGCATGTTCTCATGAAATGGATGTAATTTTTTTAAGGATGCTTTAAGGTGAAGTATCAATGATGTTATTGTTGTTGTGTTGGTCAATTTTTTTCTCATCTAAAATGAACCAATGTTAAGGAGCTATTCTAATGCTGAGGCAAGAGGCAATTACCCATGTCACATGATGCAAGGACAAGACATGATTATCCATGTTCCTTTAAAAGATAAGATGAATATGATTAAGAACTATTATGTGATAGTTAAGCTTAGTACCGATTTGAGAAGTGGTGATTACCGTGTCCCATAAACTATGTGCCAGCATAGGAATGTCTATATATACATTAGCTAGTGGATCCACATAAGCTAGTAGTTCATGGTCCTTACCTTGGCAAGTGGGACAACCCTTTTCAGTTTGGGAGACACCGGATTTCATGTTAATAGCTCGCATGGTCTTACATGTCGATTAAGGATACTTCCCACAAGAAAGCTATGATGAACTAAGGTTACTTCAAGAAGTATCTCACATGTGTTTTAAAATGATGTTACTTGCATTGACCATGTTTTATGATTCAATTTTTACCCTCTTATCTCACGTTTTAACTTGGTCATTGCATATCATGAAACTACCCTTTTTAGCATGACTTATTATGTTTTATTTAGGGCTATCATACTTGGTACATATTTGTACTAACGCTTACTCTTGCCTACATTTCCCAAAAATGTAGGGTCTGACCTTAAAGATTCTCACTTCCGTGGCTAGGGATCTCATATAGAAGATTGAAAATTTGTGAGTCCTCATTACTCGGGGACCGAGCTTGATTTCCCTTTTTATCTTTACTTTCACTTTTTGAACTTGATGTACGGGCTACACCCCGATCAATCTTATGTACTAGATGAATTTGATACAATGATTAGAATTCTACTTTTCTTTATAAAACTTTTCTATGTTGACACTGTCGTTTAAATCTCTTATATTTATCATCTTGTATGATGAATGTTAAGTGTTTTATATGGGACCTGTTCGAGTCTTATATGTCATGTGACGCGTAGGGGCTACCTTGCGTCGTGACTAAGAGTGAGGCAAAGACATTACGATGTAAAAAGAAGTGAAAAAGTTTGAAAATTGAAGAAAAAAGTAGTTGGAGCTTGCAGAAGCTACTCAGTGACTCGCCGAATGAGCCTCTAGCTCGTCTAAAGTTCTAGCGAAGTAGTCCATGGACCAAACCAACTTGGTGATCTAAAAGATGGTTCGGCGACATGTCAAATGGGTCAGCGACAATGATTAAGCTCGCCAAAATTTCTAGCACAATTTGATGGAGGGGACAATCCGTAAGGCGAGAAGAAAATCAACTCGGCAAAATCCCGACTAACTTCACCGAGTTGACTCTGTGCGGAGTTTTTGGGAACGTGTAAATTAAATTTTTGAAGGAGGAAAAGGAGTTCCCACACTATGTATTCCTATTTTTTTAGAGTTTTTACGTTTGGGAACATTGTTCAACATTCTTAGTAGAGTTTGGGATTTAGAATTGGATATTGTAAGATTTTAACTTTGATTTTAACATTTGGATATTGCAGATCGTTAGCAATTCCGATGGAAAACTTTGTTGGTAATGATTTCTTGCTTTCCACTATGTTTATCTACAACACCTTAGGGGTGTGATCATGTAGTTGAATACATTAATTAGCTAATGGGTGTTATTAATTACTGATTTTAATGGTGTTTTGAAGTTGGTTCAATGATTTGTTCATGTTTTAATTTATGAATTGAAGTTGCAAATTCATTTCTAGCTTAGCTTTCTATTCTTGATTGAGAAAGAAGTAATAAAGTAGAATGATTGATTGATAGTTGTATTGATTGCGTCTTTAAAATCTAGCTTTAGAAAGTGGGTTTGATTGTGTCTTTACAAACCCAGCTTGAAAGAGTGGGTTGATTATTGAATTAGGTTGCTTAGTAATGATAAGCTTGTTGAGGTTCAAGAGAACTCACTTAAAACACAATAGATGATCGAGAGATGGTTGTTGTATTCAAAACCTAGCCTACCTATTGAGATTCAACAACTTTAAGTAACTAGTAATCACCCATTACGCGAAATTAGCATTCGACTGATCACATTTCTAATGTCCAATATCTAATTGTCTACTTCTCGTGTTAAATATTCTTTGTCATAAATTGGTTACTAATTCCCTCCATTTGATATTAATCGTTGAAAATTTGTGATTTGTGTTCATGTACGGAATCTTTACTTCTACAAATGATTAGGACACATTTTTATTTTTTAATTGAATTCTTTACCGTATCACTCCGTGTAGGATCGACCCCAACTCTTAGTTGGGTTTATACTTGTTAGAGACCTCCTACACTTATAATTTGATGAAAGTGTAATAGAGCGTTATCGAAAATGGCACTACTGCCGGGGAGTGGTGTTTAGAATTCTTTTATTGAAATGTATTCGTGAACTAATTTTATTGTAGTTGAATTATCTTATTCGTGTTCTTGTTGTCTACTCTAAAACATGTGAAGAAATGAGCGTAAATGGGAGCAATGCCAGTCAGCTTGGGAATAATAATGATATCGGGAACTTGCATGATGTCAATGAGGATCAGTTGAGAAGTGTAGTGCTATACGATTGACTCCGACTTTGGGCAATGTGGTGTTTCATGTGACCAACACGATGTTGCAGTTTTTGCAAATGAAGGGTCTCTTTA
>JAJOOS010019211.1:0-10627 GCA_029582725.1 Solanum chiquidenum
TTTGAAAAATGTTTCAAATTTTAAGATTTTTTTTACCTCATCCAATCCCTACCATCCCTACTCTCCCCCCACCCCACCCCCACCCCCCCCAAAAAAAATTGCTTTTGAAAAATATTTCAAATTTTTAAAAAATTTATTTTTTACACCACTCCCAATTGCCGCCACCCCCCCCCACCTAGGCCATCCCCTTCAATTTTTATTTATTTTAAAAAAAATATTTATGAAAAATATTTTAAATTAAAAAAATATATAAATATTTTCTATTGTAAATAATATATGTTTATGGATCAAATGGTAAATAATATATGTCAAGGGCCTACTTTACTGTTGGAGGCTAACTCCTTCAAGTAACTCTATCCCTATAAAAGGGCAGTTACACATCAACAATACACATATAGAAAATTGGAAATTACTCCTTTACTTCTTTCTATTGCTACTGCTTCTTCCTCTTCTTTTCTTCTTTTATTTTAATATTTTATTTTATAACACGTTATCAGCACGAAGCTCTAATTTTCTTCGGATAAATTAAATTTTTATCTCAGTGTTCATCATGTCAAACTTATCAAAGTTTGAGTTTGTGGTACTTGATATTACTGGAAAAGATTATTTGTCATGGGCCCTTGATGCTGAAATCCACCTTGACGCTAAAGGTCTTGGTGATACTATTAAACAAGAAAATAAAGCATCAAGTCAAGATAAAGTGAAAGCCATGATTTTTCTCCGACATCATCTTCATGAGGGATTAAAAACTGAATATTTAACTCTGAAAGACCCTCTTGAATTATTGATTAATTTGAAGGATCGGTATCACCACCTAAAATTTACGGTGTTACCAAAAGCTCGATATGAGTGGATACACCTTCAATTTCAAGATTTTAAAACTGTAACTAAGTTTAATTCTGCTATTCATAAAGTAAGTTCCATATTAAAATTATGTGGAGATACTCACTGATGATGACTTACTTGAATATTTTTTTCCACTTTTCACGCTTCAAATGTGTTGTTACAACAACAATACAGTGAAAAAGGGTTTAAAAAATATTCTGAATTAATTACATGCCTACTTGTGGCTGAGCAGAATAATACTTTGTTGATGAAAAATCATGAAGCTCGTCCCACTGGATCTGCTCCATTCCCTGAAGCGAATGTTGTAGCAGCACATAATCAGTCTGAATCAAGACAAAATAATTATCGTGGTCGTGATCGTGGTCGTGGACGTGGACGAGGACGTGGTAGAGGACGAAATAATTATGGTCATCATGGTGAAAATAAACATGAGAGCAATAAAATTACTCAAAATAATACTTCTCGAGGTAGAATCAATATTTGTCACCGATGTGGTATGAAAGGTCATTGGGCTCGTGAATGTCGTACGCCTGATCATTTTGTGAAACTTTATCAAGCCTCTCTGAAAAGAAAAGATAATAATGTGGAGGCACACTTGACCTTTCAGAATGATGATAATGAAGCAGCTCCCTCAAATAAATATGATGATATTGAGGCAAATCTTGCTTATAAAGATGATGATTTTGAAGGTCTCACAAATATTACTCATTTGGAAGCTGAAGACTTTTATGAGAATATTGATTAAAGAATTGATAATCTAACTGGGGATAAAATTATGAAAAATAATAATTGTTATTTTCTATTATGTTTACTACTATGTTGTTCTTCTTAAATGTTTTTCTTAAGGCATTATGTCTTACTAATTTCTACGTTCTTAGTGTAATTTCTTAAAGTTTTTTATGTTGTTAGTTTTTCACGTTCTTATAATATCTTTTATTTTTATGAAGAATATGGAGATTCCCTAGTCATCAGTTGGATTCAAAATCAATTATGATGATATATGCCTTATAGATAATGCCACAACACATACTATCTTAAGAGATAAGAAATATTTCTCTTACTTGATTATGAAAGAAGCTAATGTTAACACAATATTTGATAGTACAAAATTAATTGAAGGCTCCAAAAAAGCTAACTTAGTACTTATCGGAGGAACGAATTTGACAATCAATGAAGCATTATATTGTAGTAAGTCTCAAAGAAACTTATTAAGTTTCAAAGACATTCGTCAAAATAACTATCATATTGAGACTACAAGTGATGAAAAAAATGAATATCTTTATATTACTACAATGATGTCGGGTAAGATGTTTGTACTTGAAAAGTTACCCGCTCTTTCATCCGGCTTATACTACACAAGTATTAGCATGGTTGAAACACATGCCATAGTAAACAAAATGTTTACTAAATCAAATGATTTTATTATTTGGCATGACCGATTAGGCCATCCCGATTCTAATATAATGCACAAAATAATTGAGAGTTCACATGGACACTCTTTGAAGAACCATAAAATTCTTCAATTTAAGGAATTCTCTTGTGTTACATGTTCTCAAGGCAAATTGATTACTAGACCATCAGTAATCAAAGTGGGAATCGAATCTCCAGCATTTCTGAAACGTATACAGGGTGATATATGTGGGCTCATTCACTCATCATGTGGACCATTTAAATATTATATGATTTTGATAGATGCATCTACAAGATGGTCACATGTGTGCTTATTATCAACTCGCAATGTGGCGTTTGCAAGATTACTTGCTCAGATAATAAAGTTAAGAGCACAATTTTCAGATTATACAATTAAGAAAATTCGTCTTGATAATGCTGGTGAATTTACATCCCAATCTTTTAATAATTATTGTATATCAACAGGGATAACAATTGAGCATCCGATTGCTCATGTTCATACTCAAAATGGTCTAGCATAATCTTTTATTAAACGTCTCCAATTAATTTTATGAGAACAAAGCTTCCCATTTCATTATGGGGTCATGCTATTTTACATGCAGCAAGTCTTGTGCGGATCAGACCGACAAGTTATCATAAAGTCTTCCCATTACATTTGGCTTTTGGTTAGAAGTCGAACATTTTCCACCTAAGAATATTTGAATGTGCGGTATATGTTCCAATTTCTCCACCACAACGTACAAAGATGGATCCCCAAAAAAGGTTGGAGATATATGTTGGGTATGAATCTCCTTCTATTATAAAATATGTGAAACCTATGACTGGAGATATATTTACGACAAGATTTACTGATTGTTATTTCGATGAATAAGTATACCCAACATTAGGGGGAGAAAATAAGCAGCTGAAAAAGAAAATAGATTGGAATGCATTGTCACTATTTCATTTAGATCCTCGTACAAATAAATGTGATCTAGAGGTTCAAAGATAATCCATATGCAAAATATTGCGAATCAACTGTCAAATGCATTCACTGGCCTATCAAGAGTTACTAAATCTCATATTCCATCTGTTAATGCTCCAATTCGAGTTGAAATCCCGATAGGACAATTAATTAATACAAAGGAGTCTAAGCCACGCTTAAAACGTGATAGATCAATCGGTTCCAAAGATAAAAAATCTCAAAAAAGAAAAGGAGCTAACGATCAAGATGGTCATAATATAAAAGAACCTGCTCAAGAATAGAATGGAGACATAATAATTGATGAAACCTTAGAAGAGGTTCAGGCGCTTGAAAATAATGAAGAAATCTCATTAAACTATGTCTCATCAAGAAAAATATGAAATTGAAATGATATAATTGTCGCCAATATTTTTGCTTATAATGTTGCTATAGAAATAATGCAACAAAATGAGGATCTTGAACCAAAATCTGTTGAGGAATGTAGACAGAGAAATAATTGGCCGAAATGGAAAGATGCAATTCAAGTTGAATTAGCTTCGCTTGAAAAACGCAAAGTTTTTGGACCGATAGTCCGAACACCTGAAGGATAAATCCAGTGGGGTACAAATGGGTCTTTGTGCGAAAACGAATTGAGAAAAATGAAGTTGTAAGATATAAAGCACGACTTGTGGCACAAGAATTTTTGCAAAGACCTGGTATTGATTGTATGGAGATATTCTCCTGTGGTGGACGCAATCACGTTCAGATATCTTATAAATCTGAAAGTTTATGAAAAACTTGACATGCATCTGATGGATGTCGTTACAGCCTATTTATATGGCTCACTGGACAACGACATTTTTATGAAAATTACTAATGAATTAAAATGCCTGAAATATATAAAGATTCTCGAAAAAGTTGTTCAATAAAACTTCAAAAATCTCTATATGGATTGAAACAATCAGGACGCATGTGGTATAATCGCCTTAGCAAATATCTATTAAAAGAAGGGTACAAGAATGACCCATTTTGTCAATGTGTATTTATTAAAAGGTATGGATCTGAGTTTGTCATTATAGTTGTATATGTTGATGACTTGAATATCATTGGAACTCACAAAGAGCTTTCAAAGGCAGTAGAATGTTTGAAAAAGAAATTTGAAATGAAAGACCTCGGAAAAACAAAAATTTGTATTGGTCTACAAATTGAACATTTTACAAATGGATATTTATTCATCAATCAACATATACTAAAAATATTTTAAAGAGATTTTACATGGATAAAACACATCCATTAAGTACCCCAATGATTGTGAGATCACTTGATATTAATAAAGATCCATTTCGACCCCATAAAAATGACGAAAAACTTGTTGGTTCTGAAATACCATATCTTAGTGCAATTGGTGCATTGATGTACCTTGCTAGTAATTCTCAACCAGATATATCTTTTTCTGTAAATTTATTAGCTAGATTCAGTTCTTCCCCAACACGAAGACATTGGAATGGTATTAAACATATATTTAGATACCTTCAAGGGACTATTGATTTGGGACTATTTTATTCAAAGGAATTCGATTCACAATAAATTGGCTATGTAGATGCAGAATATTTTTCTGACCCGTATAAAGGTCAATCTCAAACAGGTTATTTATTTACATGTGGAGGTACAACTAAATCATGGCGTTCAACAAAACAAACTATGATTGCTACTTCTTCAAATCATGCAGAGATAATAGTCATTCATGAAGCAAGTCAAGAATGTGTGTGGTTAAGATCACTAACCCAACACATCCAAAAAACATATGGTCTTTCTTTAAAAGGAGATGCTCCAACAACATTATATGAAGACAATGTTGCATGTATAGCTCAACTAAGAGAAGGATACATCAAAGGAGATAGAACAAAACATATTTCACCAAAATTCTTCTTTACTCACGATCTTCAAAAGAAGGGAGAAATAGATGTTCAACAAGTTCGTTCCAATGATAATTTAGCATATATGTTCACCAAGGCATTACCAACTTCAATCTTTGAGAAGCTGAGATATAAGATCGGAATGCATCATCTTCGAGATATTAAGTAATGTGTTCATCAGGGGGAATAAATACGTGTTGCACTCTTTTTTCCTTAACCAAGGTTTTATCCCACTGGATTTTCCTAGTAAGATTTTTAATAAAGCAACAAATAATACGTATTACAAATAATTATGGACATTTTTTTGTACATAAACATTCAAAGGGAATTCTTATAAATAATATGTGTTAGTGAATCCAATTGTAAATAATATATGTTAAGGGCCCACTTTACTGTTGTAGGCTAACTCCTTCAAGTAATTCTATCCCTATAAAAAGGCAGTTACACATCAATAATATACATATAGAAAATTGGAAATTACTCCTTTACTTCTTTCTACTGCTACTGCTTTTTCCTCTTCTTTTCTTCTTTTATTTTATAACAAAATTTAATTTTTATTTTATTTTTTACGCCAACCCTTCCCTACAACCCCCCCTCCCCCATGCCACCCATAACAAAAAAAAAATTAAAAAAATGTTTTTGAAAAACATATCAATTTTTTTAAAAAAATCATTTTATGCAACCCCAGCCCGCCACCCACCCCCTCCCCCGCCACCCTATTAATATCTTTTAAAAAAAATAAAAATTCAAAAAACAATTCCTGGGTCAGGTCCTAAGTTAAATCTCAGGGTCGGATTTTGGAACAGTCATTGGGGTCTTGTCCTAGTTTGGGTGTTGGGATCGGATCTTAGATCAATTATCGGATCATAAACTTTTTTTTAGTTTCAAGCAAAAAATAAAAGATATTTTTTGAAAAATATTTTTCATTCACCAATCAAATATTAAAAAATATTTTCTACTCACCAACTAAATATGAAAAAATAAGTTAGAAATTCACTTATTTTCCAAGAAAACATTTTTCATGAAAAATATTTTCCTTCATACCAAACACACCCTTAGTGCCTAATGTTTTGATCTCCATAATGTTTCGAAACAACTTTTTTAGAAGGGACCAAAGAATACACAAAAAGGTAACTAAAAGAAACTGAGAAAGAATGTTTGAGTTATCTCTTTGTTTTCCTTTTTAGATTTTGTGAAAAAGGGAATTTGTTCATATGAGTTGCCAAGTTAAGTTTAAACTCACATTTCGTGAAATACTTTTGTTTTAATAAATACAAAAATTTGGAGCACGAAAAGAGGAAATGGGGGAGTGGAATTAAGGAATGAACCTTTATCTAGGGGTGAGCATTGGGTAAAACTTACCCTCATCAGGTGTATACATCAATTCAATACATGCATACCATATGTTTAAATTTATAGTTCATTTTATTAAGCCTTAATTAATTATCATATGTTTTACTTCATTAAATCACATAATAATGGAAATTGCATTAGTTTGGTGTATTCACCCGGTGCGGATAAGTTTTTATGTGAGCATTCGATTCGATTTTATCAAAACTTTTCTATTTGATTTGATCTTTTGATTTTTGGTGTTGAAAAAGTGAGCACCGAACATCGAATGAAACTAATTCAGTTCGAATTTTTTCACCTTTGATTTGTTTGGTTCAACATTTTCAAAATGATTTTTTGATGCGAATGAAAAATAAAATAAAACCAAATATATCAAAATAAAAGATAATTAAAAAACTTAAAATCATGTTAAGTAATGATATCTCACCATGGAACACTTATCATGTTTTACATGACATACATTGATAAAAATATGTTTGGAATTCTCAAGCTTGAGAATTAATATTTGAAGTTAAATGATACAAGAACATCATTTACAATCCAATATAAAAAACAAAAACTCAAATAATCTAATGTATTAACGAAATAAAAAAATTGGCTAAATTGTGTGCAAGCGAATTCCAGAATCTTGAATATATACATGTAGGGGTGTCAAAAGAATTTAAAAAACCGATCGAACCTAATCGAATTGAACCGATTTATGTTATTTTTACATTAAAACCATAGACTTTTATTTAAGTGTATAACCGTCCCGAACAATTGTGATGGTTATTTTAATTTATGAAAAAAGTCAAAAAAAAATCGAACCGAATTGAATAACCTTACATGTATATAATTATATTTTGTATATTAACAATATGTTAAATTTAATATATAAATATATTTTATAACATTTTCAAATATAAATATAATCTAGGTCCTAGATCTCTAGTGACTAGACGACTTTGGGTCTTTGCTCTTTAATTAGTCTTTACTTAATAAGGTTTAAAATTTAAAGATAGTGTAATAGATACTCTATCAAACAATACAGCAAAACCTATGCAAACATATCCTATTAAATATTTCAGATCAAACAATACGACAATAAAGTTTTACATTTTTATCTTCTAGGTGAAGAATTAAAGTGTTTCTTCAAGAACATATTTGCGAAAGAAATATTTTAATAGTAGTATATTTTGAGGTGATATTTTAAAAGTAAAAAAAAAAATGAAAATTAACCTACCAAAAAACCGATATGATTGAGATGATTTTTAAAAAATTAATTTTGGTTAATATATTATAAAATATCCAAAAAATTGGAATGGCATAATTTAAAAAAATTAACTGATCAAACTGTACCATCGACATCCCTAACAACATGTACATCTTTAAAGAAATTCATAAGCTTTCAAATATTTCACAAATAACCTCTATCTCCCATAAAATTACACTTTTTTCAATATCATATCCACCACTTTTTTTTTTTGCATCAAACAGTATTTAAATCTTTGACCATCCATTTTTCATAGAGTTTTCTGATGCTTCACAAATTACTAGTGCTTTTGTAATTAAATTGACATATTAAAGGCTTGAAACAAAGTATCATAGTTAATTAATAATTGTCACTCCAATACTTATAATCTTTTAATCCTTTTGTAACCTAGAATCTCAAGGTAAATTTTGAACCCTCTAAACCATCAAGCAACTTCTAATCTTATGTTTAGGCTATTCAAAATTCATATAAATCTTATGTTTAGGCTATTTAAAAAAATGTTCTTGTTGATTTTGATTTTTGAATATATCTTACCATCACATCTCCACATTTTGGGCTCCGACGCGTGCCTTGATAAAAGAATTTACAAGTTCAGCAAAAGAATATCAAATTTTTTGATAAAGAAAAGGGCAAACGGGTAAATATATCTTTTAATTTTGCGATCTAAAGCTTATTAAAAAGTAACACACACACATATATATTTTTTTTTTATCGTCTAACAAATGATGTATATATATCCCCATCGTTTAATAAATAATGCATATTTATCTTTTTTGTCCGCCGATTGAATTAAAAAAATATTCTTAAAATTGAATTTTAGATTTCGAAAAATGTCACGTTGCTTAAAAATTAGGAAAAACTACATAACCACACATACTTTACTACCATATATACATATTTTATCTCTAGTTTAAAAATATTACACACTACCACTTTTTAATAATTATACCATATCAAAATTTAGGATTTTTTATCAGTTAATTTTAAAATTGCATTTTTACATGTCATTAGTTACGTTCATTATGTCTTTTTTAATATTCATTTTATTTGTTAGATCTATTAATATTCATTTTGATATTTTGTACAGTCTAGAAATTTATTCAAATATGTATAAAATTTGCATACACAGATTGACCGATAATTTTGGGCCATAATCTCAAGCCCACAATTTGAGTCCATTGTAAATTATTTCCTATTTAAGTTTTGATTAGATTAAAAATAAAGGGATGGTGAAATAAAAATTAGGATAGTGTATAATTTTTAGAGGGATAAAACATATATCTTTTCCAACTCTTAGCCGCCAAGGGAGCACCACCATTCTTTCTCCTCACTGCCTCCAAAACCTCACCGGAAAACACCCTCGTCTCCACCAAACCGCCTCCAAACAGCAACCTCCATCTCAAACCAGCGAACAAAAACACAACAGCCACGCCGGAGCTCCGAACAAACTCCACCTGCCCACCACCGTTTCATTTCTCCATCTCAAACCAGAGAAAATTATTGTTTGTTTTCTCTGCAGGTATTCCGACGGGGTTTCGAGCTCTAAAATACAATGAATAGAAGCTCCAATCGATGAAGCAGCCAAACCATTGCAATGCCGACACCAACTCCGGTGATGCCATCAAAACAACACTGGTTATGGGGTATTTTTTTAATCAAATTTTCAGATTCTTGTTTGTTGCTTTATTAAGTTATTTTTTATTTCTCTATTTTCTTTAGTTACTTTAGCTTATTCTAAATTCCATGGCTGCTCTATCTGATAAGCATTTTTTGTTTTAGTGTTATTTTGTCCTCTTTATTTCATAATGATTATTTTGTTTCGTCTCATTTTGATTGATGTTACTTTATTAATTTAAGAATGTAATTATGTTTGATATCTTTTGTTGAATTTGATGTTTGTTATGTTGAAATGTTTTTTTCTTTTTGTATTTTTATACTTCTACTACTGTTTTGGCTTGTTATTTTTGTGTCATGTGTTTTGATAAATTTTAGTCATTTATTGTTATCTTTAGTTGATATTGAATAGATTGTTTGTTAATGTGGCTCATGAAAAAATTATCATCGATTTCTAAGGTCTCTCATGTTAATAAAACGAATTTTATCTTTAAGTTATTATTTGATTTATTTATATTTATTCATTACTAACACTTTTACTAAGTGTTTTTACAGGTATCCGGAGTTGCTTTCCATTAAAGCAATTCGAATGAAGTTCGAAATTATATTCTTTATATGTTCATTATTGTATATTATTGACGTTAGGTAAATTTAGGCCGTTTATTATATTATTGCTTTATTTTATTACTTGTGTATATTGTATGTTTGCTATACTTGTATATTTGTTTTTAACTCCTCCTCAATTTGAAAAAAATGAATTCAGTCGGGACCCACAGTTGTGGATTTCGAAGGATGCTTAACATCTTCCCTTCGAAATAACTTGAATCCCTTACCTAGAATTTATTGGTTTCGTAGACATATTTTTTTTAAATTGGTTTCCTAATATTTCCTAAAATTAGGTGGCGTCTCCTTTAAAATTCGTTTATTCTTAAAATTCTTTCTAAATTGATTTAATCGATTATTTTTGAGTCACAACGACATTTCGCCCTATTTGAATAGAGTAGCGATATAAACACATATAATTGTTTAGTATCTTTGAAGAAAATACCCTCATTGCACATAATTATGGTGATTTTTTGTTACCATAAGTGTATATATGAAATGAAAACATTATATATAATATACATGCACTTTTGTTACTCAATAATAATTTGTATTAATTATTTAATTATTATATGTTAAAATAACCGCACAACGCGCGGACAAGTATACTAGTCATCTTAAAATATAATCTCCTTAATTAATGAGACACTAAAAATTCAAATTTTATTTTCTCTCACCTCACATCAACCGTTT
>JAJOOS010019212.1:0-10982 GCA_029582725.1 Solanum chiquidenum
AATCCATAAACAACCCATGCTTAACTTTAAAAGAACACATGTCATTTCATTACCATAGGACCTCTACCTAATATAACCTTAAGACACACTTGAGTGAGGCAAGAAGTGACCGCCCATACAACCTCTTCAAGCACACTTAAGTGTTCCTCAAGATTACCTTAGATAACGTCATTTCCTTTACAACATAACATCAATAGACCAACATTCTTTATGAAAACCATTTAGGAGACCTTCAAGCACATAAGGGGAATTTAACATAATAGTCGTTAGACTTAGGGAACTCACTTTAGTATATTCAAAGCCTACTCGTGCCATGTGCAGATAGCATCCCATACTACTACCTACACGTTGTAGAAGCTATCCAATAATTATAGTGCACATCCCACATGATGGGAATAGGCATAACCGACATAGACCATACTAGCTAGGCATGGAATCCGGAGTCTATCCTACTCCATGGAGGTTGTTCTACTTGCCAAGGGTAGAACTAGTAAGCAACCTATGTAGGCACATGGTTTGGGAGAGGTCCAAGGAAGTTCATTGTGCCTAATCTCATACTCAACTAGGCCACCTTCCTAACCAGATCCACTCGGTGCTAGCCTTGTTTCCCATATAATATTCAATCACATATGTACTAGAGAGGGTTCCTTTTCTAGTTCAACCAACTCATAGTACCTCTTCCCAAGAAAGGCCCCATTTCTTAGTCTATTATTTCATAGCCAATCAAGGTTCATAAGGATAGCTCATTTACCTTTCTTACATAAGGATTCTCATGCCGTTCCGGTTCCATCCATCTCTAAGTCAATTATTTCACTCAAGAAGGGAACATCGCCCTAAGGCCCATCCTTCAAGGTTATACATTTATTTAGGAAAGCTAGACTTATGAAAGGGCACCACTTCTTAGTTCTGCCGATTCAAGTCTTGGCCTAGAATTCCTCTTTTAGCATTTATAGAAAGGGCACCATTTCTTAGTTCTAGCCCACTTCACACATTCATGCATTCAAGACTTTAAGTAACAAGAAGAGACACTTTAGTCTACTAATCAAGTTACAACATTATCATTTGAGGACACTTCGTAATCCAACATCATCACATATATACATCATGAGAAATCATACTTTAAATCACAATGATATCCACTTTACATAGGATTATCACTAGATCACATAAACTCACTCACATCATGTCTTCATATATAGCTTCACATAAAACTTTACATATAGCTTCATTTATATATATGAACACAATAATAAAACAATACTCATATAATGCCCTTCATGGCCACAATAATAATTCAAAAGCAACAAGCAACACTTCCACCAAAGGTGGATCCAACCTAAGAAACAATTATAGCCATATTAATAGATCATCCCATCTTACCACCTTTCAAAGGCCATAGGCCACAATACTCAATTCCATGCCAATTGTACAATATATTCATCAAGTTTGGTCAACTTACCCTCTTTCCATAGCTATCTTCATCATCCTCATATTCCAACAATTAACAATACAATAAAAATAATAATATCAACATTCAACTATACAAGTTAAGCTAAATCCCAATTTATGACCATTCAAGGCTACTACCTCACATTATACAATCCAATAACAATTTCCAGCAATTCAACATAGCTAAGATCATATAAGAACAGCCCACATCAAACCACTCAATAATCCTTGTTTAATTACTCAAAATCAATAGACCCACTTTAGGCCAAATTTAAAGAATTTGAGAAGACATGGGTTCATGAAAATTTATTTCTTAAAACCATCAATAATTATTACTAACAACATAAAACACCATTTAAAATCATTTAATGCAAGAACCCATGCTTAGAATTAGAAATAGGGTTTTCTGTATTTGAAAAACCTTGAAAACCTTTTGATTGGGCTACTTGAAAGAAAGAATAATCAAGGATAAAGGATCCCCATACCTTAGTCATCAAGAACCAAATGAAATTGAAGAAGAAATCAGTAGCCACTATCAACCCTAGCTCCATCTTTTACCTTGAGCATCCATGGGGTTTTGAGAGAGTTTTGAGAGAGGGAGGTTTTTGAATTTAGGAGAATCACTTTTAAATAGACTTTAAATGTTTAAATATACTTAAAAACACCTAAAAAAAATAACCCAAGGTATCCAAACTACCCCTCACTTAGTTGGACATTTTTAACAAGTCAAACTTGAGTTTTATTTACGCAGATTTCGTCGGGGCACAGGATCGCGAAGCGGAGGTGTTCCCACAAGTTTCATAAATTAAAATCCGAGACAGTAGAGTCCGCGATACATCCGCGATGCGGACCAACCATTTGGCCCTTGGTGGAGTTAGTCCGCAACGCGGACATGCTCCTTCCATGAGCATTTTCAAGCTGCCTTGGCAGCTTGCTCGGCCAAGGGTTGTGGTCCTCCTCGGGGACCCTTAGGGTAATCCCGAGGAATCGTACCCGAACATTTTGACACTAAAAACATTTATTAAGACACTAGGGTCATCTCCACTGATTTTAGACTCCAAACAACACATAAAAACATGAACAATATACTAGAACACACCAACACGTAAAACACTAGTTTCTGAACGCCTTGCTCGTCCCTTGACGTTTGACTTCAAACTCAACTAAACTGACCTATAAACTCATTTTCAAATATTTATACAAGTTTATCAACTACTAACACGCATGTGAAGCTATAATTATCCTATTTCATTTTGAGGGGCGTTACAATATCCACCACTTGGGAACATTCGTCCTCGAATGATACTTACACATTTTTCGAGGAAAACGACCAAAGTAAAAAGCCCATACTCATGCATACCATAATATAAACCATACACATAATAAGGAGGAACAACACTTCACATCAAAGTCCCACAATAACTTCATGTAATTCAAAAAAGTAGGCACAACATCTACTAACTCCTTATGCATCATCTTTACCCTTTTCTCATGCAACTGGAGGAACTTCCTTCTCCAGATAACATCATGCTCATTCAAACATCATCAAGCACATCATGCAAATTTCTCATCAACGCACAATTGTGCAACATTTTCAAGAACACATTTAAGCATGCTCAATAAGTCAACTCATGCTACATTTAAGCATGTTCACCATCTCACCTCATGAAACAATTAGACAATTCATACTAAACGCACATTAGCATGAGGAACACATAACATAAAGACTCATTTTTTTCTCATTTAACAAGAATTCAAATAGAACATGCATAACATAAGGAGAACATATGGAAACTCATTTTTCACACCAGACTCCAAAACATAAATCAAGCTAGTAGGAACTCTTTGTTTTAGGCTTGAATAGACACATAAAGAGAGAGGTAAGGATATCAACACTTCTCAACAACCTTACTACTCAACATACCATCTCCCACTTAAGGGTAAACCCAACTAAGGTCAACATGACATAGGAACCTCAATTAAGAAGCCATCAACATACCGGAGCCTTTAAAGTAGGAAGGTCCTCATTAAGAAACTCTTGCTCATTTCAACCTTACCAACTCACTCCAAGGTCTATCACGCGTCTACCTCACCGGGTCTAAACTCCTCAAACTCACTACACCTCTTAAGGTGGAAACATCAATCAAGCCTAACTCATGAACATCAAAGACTCTCAAAGTCCTTACCATCTAGCCACAATATTTCCCACTTAGGAGAAAACTCATACTAGCTCTTTCAAACTTCACTCCTTCCCATTCTAAGGTCGGAGCAATGCAAACTAAACATTCGCACTCACCTCACCTATACATTTCTAAAACACCATATTTAATCATCTCTTGCAACATACCTCAAAACTCAACATATCTAAGCCGGGTTCCACCAACAATACACATAATCATAAGGCAACCCATTCAATCTCAAGTCAACATCACAATCTTCCACCTCACATCTATCAAGTCGCTAAGCCATAGTTGGTATCACAACCAACCTTTTCTCTCCCTGTAACCCTTGCAACATAAACCTCTCAAGGGAAGCCATACTCTAAGGACCATCATATAAGGAACAAGGGAAAGACGTTATAGAGCAAAACTCTATGACACGACTTGAAGAATGAAAAAGTGAAACTTTCTTAGCACCCAATAGCCTCCTATTCATAATGTGGCGCGCTTCACATTATGAACAAGAGTCTACTAGATATGGTTTGAGACAACCTAAGACCATTTCAAAACCTTATGCTCTGATACCAAGTTTGTAACGACCCGAGAGCACCCCTTAGCCGTTACATGCGTATTCGACCTCTCAGAGGTCTCATACAAGCCTTAGCATTCATTCATTGCATAGATACTAAAGGAAACCATAAGTGATTAAAAACTCTCTTCACACACGAAGATACTTTCATTAAATAACAGGCGGAAGACTTTCTAGACTTTATACATGATGTCTCAAAACCATCTAATACTTGAATACAACAATGGGACTAAGCCCATACAAGACTTATACAAAATACTAGAAATACATTAAAAGGAACATATAGGGTATTTTCCTCGAATATATGAGGACTCACCAAGTTTTCAACATAGCAATTCAATAATCATTACTAACAACATAAAACATCATTTAAAATCATTTAATGCAAGAACCCATGCTTAGAATTCGAAATAGGGTTTTGTGTGTTTGAAAAACCTTGAAAACCTTTTGATTGGGCTCCTTGAAAGAAAGAATAATCAAGGATAATGGATCCCCATACCTTAAGCTTCATGAATCCCACAAAATTTTAGAAGAAAACACTTGAAACCTTTAACCCTAGCTTGAACTTGACCTAGCCTTGCAATGGAGTTCTAGAGAGAACTTTTGGGGAGAGAAGGGGGTTTGATTTGGAAGAATGAATTCTAAAATACAATATACAAGTTTAAATACCTTTAAAATACTAAAAAACACTTAAAACAATAACCAACATATTACCCAAACTACCCCTCACTTAGTTGGACCTTTTAACAAGTCAAACTTGAGTTTAATTTTCGGAGATTTCATCGGGGCACAGGTTCGCGACGCGGAGGTGTACCCACAAATTTCATAAATTAAAATATGAGACAGTAGAGAGTCCGCGGTGTCTCCGCAATGCAGACCAAACATTTGTCCCTTGGTGGAGCTAGTCCGCGACGCGGACATGCTCCTTCCAAGCACAACTTCAGGTTGCCTTGTCAGCTTGCTTGGCCAAGGTTGGGGTCCTCCTCGGGGACCCTTAGGGTGGCCCCGGGGAGTCGTACCCGAACGTTTTGACCCTAAAAACATTTATTAAGACACTAGGGTCACCTCCACTGATTTTAGACTCCAAACAACACATAAAAACATGAACAACATACTAGAAAACACCAACACGTAAAAGACTAGTTTCCGAACCTCTTGGTCGTCCCTTGACGTTTGACTTCCAAACTCTTTAAAACTGACTAAAAAGGCTATTCTTCATAATTTTAAAAAGTTATTAATGCATAAAACCCATGTGAGGCTATACTTTATCCTACTTCATTTCAAGGGGTGTTACAATATCCCCCACTTGGGAACATTCGTCCTCGAATGACACTTAAACACTTTTCGAGGAAAATGACCAAAGTAAACAGCCCTTACTCATGCATACCATAATATAAACCATACACATAATAAGGAGGAACATCACTCCACATCAAAGTCCCACAATAACTTCATGCAATTCAAGACATTAGGCACAACATCTACTAACTCCTTATGCATCATCTTTACCTTTTCTCATGCTACTGGAGGAACTTCCTTCTCCAGATAACATCATGCTCATTCAAACATCATCAAGCACATCATATAAATTTCTCATCAAATCACAATTATGCAACATTTTCAAGAACACATTTAAGCATGCCCAATAAGTCAACTCATGCTAAATTTATGCATGTTCACCATCTCACCTCATGAAACAATTAGACCATTCATACCAAATGCACATTAGCATGAGGAACACATAACATAAAGACTCATTTTTTTTCTCATTTAACAAGAATTCAAATAGAACATGCATAACATAAGGAGAACATATGGAAACTCATTTTTCACATCAGACTCCAAAACACAAATCAAGCTAGTAGGAACTCTTTGTTTTAGGCTTGAATAGACACATAAAGAGAGAGGTAAGGATATCAGCTCTTCTCAACAACCTTACTACGCAACATACCATCTCCCACTTAAGGGTAAACCCAACTAAGGTCAACATGACATAGGAACCTCAATTAAGAAGCCATCAACATATCGGAGCCTTTAAAGTAGGAAGTTCCTCATTAAGAAACTCTTGCTCATCTCAACCTTACCAACTCACTCCAAGGTCTCACACGCGTCTACCTCACCGGGTCTAAACTCCTCAAACTCACTTACACCTCTTAAGATGGAAACATCAATCAAGCCTAACTCATGAACATCAAAGACTCTCAAAATCCTTACCATCTAGCCATAATATTTCCCACTTAGGAGAAAACTCATACTAGCTCTTTCAAACTTCACTCCTTCCCATTCTAAGGTCGGAGCAAGACAAACTAAACATTCACACTCACCACACCCATACATTTCTAAAACACCATATTTAATCATCTCTTGCAACATACCTCAAAACTCAACATATGTAAACCGGGTTCCACCAACAATACACATAATCATAAGGCAACCCATTCAATCTCAAGTCAACATCACAATCTTCCACCTCACATCTATCAAGTCACTAAGACATAGTTGGTATGACAAACAATATTTTTTCTTCCTCAACCCTTGAAACATAAACCTCTCAAGGGAAGTCATACTCTAACGACCATCATATAAGGAACAAGGGAAAGATGTTATAGAGCAAAACTCTATGGCACGACTTGAAGAATTAAGAAGTGAAACTTTCTTAGCACCCAATAGCCTCCTATTCATAATGTGGCGCGCTTCACATCATGAACAAGAGTCTACTAGATGTGGTTTGAGAAAACCTAAGACCATTTCAAAACTTTATGCTCTGATACCAAGTTTGTAATGACTCGAGAGCACCCCCTAGCCGTTACATGCGTATTCGACCTCTCAGAGGTCTCATACAAGCCTTAGCATTCATTCATTGCATAGATACTAAAGAAAACAATAAGTGATTAAAAACTCTCTTCACACACGAAGATACTTTCATTAAATAACAAGCGGAAGACTTTCTAGACTTTATACATGATGTCTCAAAACTATCTAATACTTGAATACAACAATGGGACTAAGCCCATACAAGACTTAAACCAAATACTAGAAATACATCAAAAGGAACATGTAGGTTATTGTCCTCTAATCTATGAGGACTCACCAAGTCTTCATCGTTATAGCTCTCTTTGAGGTTTTCATTTGTTCCATCTCCGAACACATTTGTAAGCTCATGATGGACCTCGCTTTGCTGAGAATTGGAATTAAATAATGCTACTCATATTACCAATTTTTGGTATAAGAAGCATAAAACTTTTCCTGCATCCACAAAAAATTGTTACTTTAAAGTGAACTAATCTATGTCGATCTTTTCGGTTGTATGTTCCTTGTCTTGCTATCTCCAGTTGATTTGTCCGATCCCTCATTTTTTGACAGATAAGAAAACATATTTATGTAAAAATAATTGAAACATGAAAGAAATCTTTTAAGGAAAACAAGTTTTCAAAAAGTAATATTTGGAAAAAGTCTCTGCCAAGTGTCATGTCACGTCAAGCTTAGCGAACGCCTTTGAAGTGAATGCTTCGGGGACTACAACTTGTTGTGAAGTTTGGGTGATGTGGATCTCAATATGTCGAAGATCTCTGAAGTTAACCTCTGATATCATAGTGGACTTGGGGACCACCTGAGATTACTTCCGAATTTCTGATCATGCTGGAGGTATTCAATGAACCCTATTGAAATTTTTAATGACATCCTCAAAAATTTCTGTCTCAATTACTGTCTTAGCGTATCTTGAACCGTCTATGAATGAATCATGGAATTGTTGAGATATTCTCAAAATATTTATCCAGTTACAATTCTCAATGTATCTTTAGTCTTGACTTGTTGTAGAAAAATCTTCCTTTTTTAGAAATTTTGAGTTCTCTCAAAATTTCTGTCCCAGTTTCCATTATTAAGAAAAATGGAAATATTATGGGGATGTAACTGAGCCATTGTGGTGCCTCCATATCCCTTTGAGGCAGGAATCAGGTCAAATGTTGTTTCTCTCTCGAGAATTAATAAAAATAAGAAAATCTAACCAAGTAAAAGACAAAGGCTGACAGAAGCCGACATAGGCTGCCTACGTATCTCATTCTTGAGAATTCAAGTCGAACGTAGTTCAAATACAAAGGGGAAATAATGAAAAGGGATAAAGGGGTGACCGAGGCCGACACATGCCATCTACATATCTCATTCTTAAGAATTAAGGTCAGACGTAGTTCATTACAAAGGGATAAATTCTAAACCAAGCGATTACAAGAAAATATAATGATTACAAGGAAATAACAGAAATACGAACTAAAACCTGCCACATAATATCTCTTGACAGCATTTAAGTAGATTGATGACTTGTGAGATCTAATATTCATGCTCAACTATGTATTGCCATCAAACAAATGTATCGATGTGTTTGCTGAGCAAACTGATGAGTTCTCTTTCCTGTGCTTTTGTCAGATAGGCACCAATTTTTATTTCTTTGATGCATTCATCATTTTCCTGATTCACTATTCTGGTCTCTTCTTAATTCGGCTCGTGACTTTTGAACTGTCTGAATTCCTCAACCAGGTGTTTGGGTACCATTATATTCTTATTGTAGTTCTCAAATTCATCTGCATCTAACCCATTTGGTTCATTTAACTTATGACATGACATGCTATTGACAAATTTGAAAATATATTCACTGAAATCAAAGATAGATACTATTAGATAGAAAATATAAAGAAAGTAAAGCAAATTTTTGCAATAAAGGAGGATTTCATTTGAAATAAGAAGATAAGAACTTTGGCCATGACGATAAATCATTTTGCCTTTTTCAAAATATTAGGAGGGAGATTAAAATATAATGAAGAAAAAATAGAGTAAAGGATGGTTCTTGAGCCTCATTTAGAACACCACAACAATTTTAGAAATAACATATAAAATTGTCTATGTCTAGCAAGACGAGCGAGGAATCAAGAGCGGAGTGGATGTCGAGTTAGGAATTTTCTCCTTTGGTTCGCTGTCTAGTATGACTGGTGTCTCAATCATCTCTTCAAGCACAATATCACCTTCTTTGAACAAAATTTTGATTCCTTCCACTAGACCAATTTGCATTGGAAAAGACTGATATAAGTGAGGCAATAATTTTAGAAAAACTTGATCGATCTTCTGTTTTTTCTGACCCTCCTTCGGCACTAAAGAAAAATCTTGATGAGGTGTCATGATCACAAATTTGGGTTTCTCTTTTTTGGTTGGAGAGGCTACAACTTTCTCAAGCTTTTCAAGGTTGGCTGAGATTATAAATTTCTCCACATTCGAATCTTCTTAGACTTCAATCATGTTAATAGTCACCCCTCCATGATTCAGAATGGGGTTACTATTCACATTTGGAGTGGCTGTCTGAAGAGTGATGACCTTTTGATCTATCAAGTCTTGAATTTTATGTTTTAAGTCGATACAATTCTCAGTAGTATGCCCAACACCTCTTGAATGGTAAGCACAGTGAAGATCAGGTCTATAAAACTTAGAGTTGATATTGACATTTTTTTGATCAATTGTCTGTATCAGGCCACCTGATTTCAATCTCTCAAAAAGTTATGTTCGGCTCTCAGTCAAAGGAGTAAACTTTCTTCTCAAATTTTGGGCGAGGATGATTGTAATTAATTTATGGTGGTTGAGGTACTTGACGGTAGTTCGGAGGATTTTAGTGAGTTGGTGCTGGCATTTGGAAATTTGGGTATTGTGGAGCTCGGTAGCTAGGCGGGGTGTTTTGGTAGTGTAGGGGTGGAGTTTGGTAACTTGATTGGATATTTGAACAATTAACTGATGGAGCTTGGTAATATGGATGGGTATTTTGGTAATCTGGAGGTATAATTTGGTAAACAGGAGGTGGAGTTTGGTAACTCAGCGGTGGTGTTTGGTAATTAGGAGGTGGAATTTGGTAACTCAGTGGTGGAGTTTGGTAACCTGATTGGGTATAACAAGCTAGATATAAATTTTGTGGAGCTCGAGGATAAACTTTGTAATGTGAGGACTTTCTGAAGTGTCTTTCTTCATCAATTGCCTAGAAAATAGAAGACACATCCTCTCTCTCCTTTTTCAACAATCCTGAAGATTCAGTACGGGTGGCAATGCGAGAAATCTTTCCTGTTTTAAGCCCATCTTCGATAGTCTCACCTATCTTGACTATCTTCACAAATTTTTCTCCAATGAGCAACATTATCCTGTCATAATACTCTGCCTCTTGAATGCGTATAACCACTTAAATGATCTTTTTCTCGGAAATGAGAGGTTGAACCCTGGCAGCTTCTTTCCTCCGTCTATATGCATTTTCACGGTAGCTTTCAGTGGATTTCTCTTTGATATTCTCCAAAGAATATCGATCAGGAACAATCTCCACATTATAGGTGAATCGTTCGACGAAATCCTTATCTATTGCATTTCAGCTAGACCATTATTTTATCTCGAGGGAAGTGAACCATTTTTGCGCCTCCCCATTCAAACTTTGGCTAAATAGTCACATTAACAAAGCTTCATTTCTACCAACTCCTATGAGTTGGTCACAATAATCTCTCAGATGAGCCAACGGATTTCCCGTTCCTCTAAAAATATCGAACTTTGGCACTTTGAACCCTTCAGGAAGGTCAGCTAGACCATTATTTTATCTCGAGGGAAGTGAACCATTTTTGCGCCTCCCCATTCAAACTTTGGCTAAATAGTCACATTAACAAAGCTTCATTTCTACCAACTCCTATGAGTTGGTCACAATAATCTCTCAGATGAGCCAACGGATTTCCAGTTCCTCTAAAAATATCGAACTTTGGCACTTTGAACCCTTC
>JAJOOS010019214.1:0-11363 GCA_029582725.1 Solanum chiquidenum
AAACTCTTATTAAAGCATACTTTTGGGACTATTTTTAATTACTATTTTCTTCCTAGCTAGAATAGGGACAATTAGTACTATTAATTAATTAATTAATTAAACAATTAGCAATCAAAAGAATCTTTTTGTGTTTCCTCACGAAAATAATGTGATTGACTTTAATAATTGGACTAGATCCATCCTCCAACCGAGTGATCTACATTTTTGTTAGACTTTTCCTAGTAATTAGGAATAATACAACATTAATATAATGCACATGCTATAAATATATATATATATATATATATATATATATAGACACTAACATAATATACTAGGTTTTCCCTTAGGTAGACAACATGATTTAGTGACTTAGTCATAGGATGTGATCTAAGGACTAATAGTTCGGTTGGTTGTTGACATGAGTTATGCAGGTATTAATAAAGAGTTATTTAGTTATAAGTTGCGATCTGAGGACAGAAGGGTTGTTATTTAATTGCTTGAAAGAGTTATGTAAGTAATAATTATATAGAATTTTATGTATAATTACTAAATTCAGTATATGAATTATTTATTTTGTACCATACACAAGATAATAAATAAAGGAAATCGGCACATAACACCAAGAAATTTCCCAAAAAAGCCTTTATCTCATCTTTTTTTTTTCTTCTTCTCATAGTAATATAATTAGTGAAAAAAACATAGTAATAATTAGTCGACTGCACGTGCACTGGAAAATTAGGAAAAGTTCTGCACACCATAGATTTTTACAAAAATATTCTTATTTTTCTCTAGTACAATATTGAATTTTAACTAAAGTACATATTTTTACAAGTATTGATGAGGAGGAAGCAACCATCATAGAATGTGATAGGATCGATAGTTGAAATTTCCTCATAGTTAGTTAGATCTTTCGAGTTCGAGCTTTGAAAATAAATATTTTTTTGGTAATAAGTGCAGAACCTCAACTTTATATTACGTTTTTTGACTGAATAAGGAATTTAAGAAAAGAAGAAAGATATTTTAATCATATGTTCTTAATTAAAATAAGTGATCATGCATATTTATGTGGTATGAGAAATTTAAAGCTTAATTACTTTTACATAAAGAAGTAGGACATTTTTTTCTAAACAGATTAAAAAGAAAAATTTATCACATATAAATTAAAACACGTACGAAGGTTTACTATTAGTGAAGAGGAGGAAGCAATATCTATCAAGCTGGGATGATTGAAATCTCTCAATTCTTAATCAAATGTTTTGAGTTCGAGCTATAGAAACATAAAACTTATTGGTAAGAAGCGGCTTACTCTTATAAGTGAGCCTAGCCGACATGAATAAAAAATTAATCAGGCCAATTAATTTCGAGATCGAATAATTATTCAAAAGATGAGGAAGAAAAGAATACATGACCTATAACCAAGTTGTCCCAAGGTCGTGTTTGGCAATATATGGAAAAATTGGAGGAGTTTTGGAATTCAAAACAAAAAGAGGATAGCAATTAGTAGCAACTCGAAATTGAATAGATCAATTTGATTACTTTGATCATAACATATAAAATGAATATGAACGATATGAGGTCGTAGTGAAGTAGTAATTAGTATTTCTTTATTTTTAACTAGATATGTATCTTGACTTTGAATAATGAAATAAAAGAATCATTTTGGATAGGAAGCATATAGAACTTGTAATGATTTAAGGATGAAAGATCTACTTAATGAGAGAATTTTTTTTTTCCTTTGACACGTGACTTAATTATTCTCAATAATTCCCTCAAATTAATAAATAATCGTCAATGTCCAATTCGAAGCATGATCAATATATTTGATGTGAATTTGAATTAGTCGGATCTCAAAAAGATTGTTAAGCAACCAAACTTGTTTGGTCCTGTCATGTATGTTTGGCATCCATGACTAGAATACTAGTCATGCATGACTCTCTCTCTATATATATTATAATCAAAACTGAATTATTCAAATATATACTTATAATATTACTCTGAAAATGGATCTTTGTTGCATTATCCAAATTAAAGTTGATGTCTCTTAATTTTTCTCCACACGTAACTTTTCAGTCGAAGTATTCTATACGTTTCAATTTATGTGATTTTATATTTTTGCAATCCTTTAAAAAATAATGAATTCTTTTAACTATTTTATCCTTAATAATAAAGTTTTATAATCTTATAAATATTATGACTTCAAAAAAAATTAAAATTTATAATTACATAAATATTATAATCACAATTTAAAAAAAAACTCATTTTAAACCTATTGTCTGGTCAAATATATTCACGTAAATTGAAACAATAGAATAAAATAAGTACTCCACTATAATAACTTTCAAAGAAACTACTTGAGTAGGAGCAGTGTAGCAAGATTGACTAACACAATAAGTTAAATAATAATTTCAACTTTCAAGTGGAGGTTTTAGGTATGAGTTTAAGTTATACGTATAAAAAATATAAATATAAATTATAAAGATTTTTAAACTTGATAGTTAAATTTATCTATAACAATAAATAACTCAAAATACTAAATCATAATAAGAATATAGAAAAATAACTTATTATATAGGAGGGTAAATTGCAATAATAATGTAATATAATATAAAAGTTATTTACACGATATATATAACTTATTGATAGCACTGATTAATTTTACCTAACTACTAACTAATGACTCACTAAAAATGATTTTTATTGATAAGATGTGAAGTACTTTGTCCCTATCATTTACTAAATTTATTCAATTTTGTTGACTCTTCTATATATTGCGATATTAGTCTTCCTAGAGTTTGCATTATTGTATCTTTTTAACAATTATTTCCCAATTGTAATGATCATTAATATAAATTTTTTATTTATATACCTTTCAAGTCTATTAATTATAATAATAAATACCTCAAGTCTTTATATTCCCTATCATTTTTTGAACTATTCCATTGTTATAATAGTCTTTGGAGTTTCCATTATTGAATTGAGTCAACATCAACAAGTTGTTCCTTTCCTTCAAATGCATTTATGTTTTATTAGTTTTCCCTCAATTTATTGAATACTATATATATATATATATATAATGTGGACCATGCTTGTTATATTTATATTATGGTTGTTTTTATTGAGATTAAAATATAAATTTAAATACTTATTTGAATACGAAGATATTATATTAAGATATGAATACGAAATACATAAAATTGATTATTTTCTCAAACATCTCGATATGAAAATTTAAAATTAATAAATAGACAAATCAAAGAAAATATTAATTAATTTAATACTCCGTCAATAAACTATTTTAAAATTATATGATCATTGATAGTGATGATATTTGTAGGTAATAGGTAGGGTGATATTGTCTAGTAGTAGTGTTAAAAATGGTGTCAACTAATAGTTTTGGTTGATGATAGTGATAGCTAAATGGGGATGGTGATCACTAACAGTACTATTTGACAATATATATAAATGATTGTTGTGGTAATGAGGTTAGTGGTGATGATTGTAAATGTGATAGTTGGCGATGCTTATGACTGGTTGTAGTTGTTAGTGGGGGTAATGTGGTTATGACTAAGAATGATAGTTGCAGACAGTAGTGGTTATGACTGAGAATAGTGATTGCATATAGTGATTGGTGAATATTGATAGTTGATACTGTAAGTGACAATGGCGATATATCATTGATAATAATATAACAATATTATCGACGATAGTTCCCAAAGTTCTCTTATTAATAATAAGCGGCTACATTGACCTGTTTAGGGTCAATGATTGAAGTAGTTGTGAAATACAAGTTTGCATACATACATATAATTTGTAGAACAATTAAAAATTTAAGCGATTGACTTTGAACGACTATTTAGATTAATTATTTTAAATTGTGATAATTTCAAAATAAAACCAACAACAAATACTCCTGATTTGGAAGAAACTAGGCACTTATATAAATGTATTTTTTAGACAAATACTCTTGAATTGCAATCATACATAATAAGACTAAAAGAAATGGATATGATGACATTATTACATGTAAGAGTGAGTAGTGTTTCTAGAAGAAGGGCAAAAGATAGGATTATATGGTTAGTGTGACATTCAAAATTGTTGCTAAATAACTTACACCTAAAATTGTTTTTTTCTTTTATAATTTATTACTAAATAAGATTAATAATTATATAGCTATATAATTTATTCATCGCTAATTTCTATTTTTTGCCAGTAGAATAAGCAAAAAAACAAAAAGGGTGACATCTGGTGAATGAGATTAATATATTAGGGGTCCATCAGCGAAATTTATTGTTTAGCTATAAAATTAGTCCGCCGCTAATTTCTATTTTGTGATAGCGAGAAAACACAAAAGGGGTGACATCAAGTAGATGATGTTAACTTATTAGGGGCTACATTAGATGAGATTGGCATGTTATCGATAAGAGAGAAGTATTGAAAACACTTTTAAACTTGACGTGAATTGTTAGTTTCGTCATCAAACTATTGGCAACCTTAAAAACATCCCTCTACTTGACTAACTGAACTTAAATACATCTTCAATCTTGTCACATGAGTGAAATACACCCCTAAATTCTCGTCAAATTTAGGGATGTTTTCAACACTTCTCTCGACTTTTTATTAAGAGTTTCACGCTCCTACAAGAGTCTGAGATCAATTTCTATGTCATGTGACAGATTGAGAGTGTATTTAAGTTCAATTAGTCAAACAAATGAGTGTTTTTAAGGCTAGTCAATAGTTCAGGAACAAAATTAACAATTCACACTAAATTTAGAGATGTTTTTCAATACTTTTCTCTATCAATAACTCATTACTAAATAGAATTGAGGATAAATTTTATTGTTTAACTACAAAATTAATATCGCTAATTTCTATTTTTGTGTGATGACAAATAAGCACAAAAAAAGTGACATCAAGTAGATGAGATTAACATAATAAGGGCCACGTTAGATGCCAATAGAAACACCACCTAACTATGGGCTATATGTTAATTTTCGTGCGTTGCGCCGAAGAAAAGGCCAAAATGTCTACGTCTACCCATGACTATTTGTCTACTTCAACATAAAAATAAAGAAGACAAAGCACACTCATAAATCATCTTTTTCTTATAGGTTACGAGTTTAAGTCGTTATATAAGATATCGTTATTTATGCCATAATAAATTCCTTTCATTATGTCTCATGTATGTGCACTAGCTGAATGACACAGATGGGTGCATAAGAGTACTTTCGCGCCATAATCATCTCCTTCTTATAGCTAGGTTTTATGGATTGATATTTGCTGCTTTATCGATCTAAGTGAGAAAAATCATAAATATGTTGATCATTAGAAAGAACTGTTATAAAAGATAGAGTTTCTCTTGTACAAGTTATGAATGCAAGAGCTGGCTATCCCAAGTGAAAAAGAGACTTCTCATACACCATTTAAAAAAAATATTTAATAGATTTAATTATAATATTCTCATTTTATTCTTAATGATACACGTAGAGTAAAATTATATGATTTAAATATATTTAACTTAAAATCACACGATTCAAAAATTCATTTTTATGCTTATCGTATTTATTTAAACTCAACATTATTGTGATCATGACTTATCAAGAGTGTAATTATAAAAGAGTTCAAAATTCTGACTTTTTTTGTTATGTATATATTTAATTTTAATTTTTTTTGTTGTTTTGTAAAGTAGGGAAAGAACCTAAACAACAAATAGATAAATCATACATCAGTGCATGCGTAATACTAATAAATTAAACACTCATTACTTCTTTTAAGCATTATAAATGTGTAATCTTAATATTGGACGTTTATAATCTTTTAAAACTAATTAACATTTAAGATTATATAATCCCAACAAAAAATAAACATGATTTGATTATATAAAGATTTTGTTCAAACAACTAATAATCTCCCTCAGCTCGAACTAAGTTCAACGTGCCATATTTATACTCTCCCTCAAATCGATGAGTCCCATGCCATCACTCCACCATCTTTATACTCGTCTCGTTAAACTATTGATTCTGATACCAGCAGTAGTGAAGGCCGAATTCGGTAATTTTATGTATTATTTGTCTTAAGAAATTCATTAACATGCATGTACAAATTGTTATTTTAGAACCTAGTACTTAAAATGAATAGAAAATCAAATTAACTAATCATAAACGTTAAACCCTGATTCCACCTCTGAACGTGTTATAATATCGACAATAAACTAAGTCTACACGATTTTCCAAAAAAAACCTCACACCGTTAAAGTATATCACTTTATGTGTGGCTTTTCAATCCTCTCACCTACCAATTTTCTATTTGAAATAAGCAAAACTAAAGATTCTACCATTTGTAGTTTGAAAGATACCCTTTTAAATAAGGATAAACCTAAGATTATGCTTACTTAAGCTATGATTTCAAATCTAAGGAATATTATGGGTAAACAACCATGCTTGCGTTAGAGTAGATTGTCTATATTACATCCATCTCGAAATGCAGGATACTTCTACACCGAGAGGGGGCAGGTTTAGACTTTAGAGCAGCAAGAAGTTTCTTCAGCTTGGACAATGGACATATACACTATGAATAATGCTTTGCGCGCTGCACTAGATATTTATACGAAATCAAACAATTTAACTTTAGCGCGCCTCAAATTAAAATAATACATATCACGTAAAACACGTGTACAGTAAATGATGAAGGAAAAATAGTTGAATTTAGAGTAGTTTACCTACGTCATACTCTCTCCATAATCACCAAAATTTCCGAAATTTGTGAAGGTGTTTAATAAGACCCTCTGAAAATGCAAAATAAAAAGGGGGAAAAAGAAGTTTTAATCTATCTTAAGATGATGTCCACAGGCCCTGGTGAATAGAGTTATCTAGTAGTTCTATTGATGGGAGGTAGTAGGTATCTCATAGAATAACTCGAGGTGCGCACAGTAATGATTAAAAAAGGATGGTGTCCACAAGTACAATTAACTACTTGGCAAGGAGTAACTTTACCCTCTTGCTAAGATCCCTCATGACATCCACTATGAGGGACTTCTTTTGTATTCTGAACTGGAGCGCCAACTCAGTAGTAGGTGAAACATTCTGCTTCAGCAACGACTCGTCCTCCATGATTTTTGTTGGGAAATGTCCGAGAGCAATTACACACAAAGCCACAACGGTGCGAAGAGCTGATACTTCAGTCGATATTCCCAGAGGGGCATCGACTGTCAATGATTTGAGCGTCTCCAAGTCGTGCTGCTTCACTGCTTCTTCATCGTTTGATAGGACAACTCTCAAGGCTGCTAATAATCGACCCTCTACTAGCTCTCCACCTCCTAGTGTCACCTTTAAGATAATCCAGCAAAGAAAATCAGTTCAACTAATGAAACTAATCGTATAGATAGATTTAAGAACGAGCTCATCAATATGGTTCAGTAGATTTTTTCTTTTTTTTGCATAGCAAGTATGTTTGTATAGTTCTACTGTCTCTTGTACTTTGATTATCACACTATTTTGTTGTAGTATTGTTCCTTTTATTTTTCTAAAATGATTTATCATGCTATCTTATAGTATTTTGCAATGATTTTTTCACTTCATTTTTTTTTCCAATCTGCTTTGATATGTTTTGGCTTGAGCCGAGGGTCTATCCAAAACAACCTCTCCACCTCCCAAGGTAGGGGTAAGGTCTGCATACACGCTATATATTCCCCTTGTGGGATTACTATGACTGGGTATGCTGTTGTTGTTTGAAGTATATTTATATAGTTTCACCATAGACATAACAGTGCTTCAAAAACAATGGTAAAACATCACAGATTAGGATGAAAATACAAGGGAAGGAAAAGCTCAAACCTTCAGATCAGAGTTTGGTCCGTCTAGATTAAAATGCGATAAAATCTGCTGCTGCCATGGGGATGGCGAGGAGAAGTTTGGGGATGAAACCCCTGCAGCCATACTGGCAGCATCAAGAAGAGCAGCGTCATATTTAAGTTCGATGCAGTCGTAGGGGTTTGATGGAATGACGAATCCATAGTCCAGAAGAAAAAGATCACTACTTAAACAGCCGTAGTTGAGAAGCAACGGATCATTTTGCTTTATCTCCCTTCCTGCAACCACCTATTAAGGGGAAAAAAGGGCAAAAGAAGAGGTAAAGACAACAACATCAACCAAAATACGAGATATACAAGAACATTGAACAAAACCCCGGCAGTTAAATACCTTTACAAGCATATTTCTATTGGAGTTTGCTTCTTCCTGTACAATTTCAGCATTTGGATCAAAGCTGTGGTTGCACATATCAATAAGTGGAAGCATCATAGGAACGTTACTGCGGGTGCCATCAGGACGTTTACTGCCATACAACCGGAATGCTCGAGATGAAACAGCTGACATAGCCCATCCTAAAGCAGATGAATCCACATCTTGGCCACTAAAAGGATGATCATCAGGTTTAAGATTCTCAAGTTCATGCTTCAGAATTTTCTCAAATTCCAGTAGAAACCGGCATCTTTTGTTCACCTGGAAAATGAAAATGTTGACAAGTTTCCACATCAGGTCAACATATAGAACTTACATCTTAATTCAAAACAATATTAGTCATTGCCCATGCTTGAAAGCATGATAGCTGTAACAATCTGGAAAGATCCAATTTAATAAGAGTGTACAAGTCTGAAAGGAAGTTTTGGCTAGTATCAATAGAAGTACATGAAAGAGAAGCCCAAGCCCTGGAGAAAATCAGCAGGACAGGAAGTGCTAGAACTACAACTGTTAGTAAGAAACCTTCTAAAATGTTATTCATTTCTATTGAGTCAAACATATTCAGCATATCCCTGCAATACCTGATAAAGAAGAGGGGCATACTGCAAGTTCTTTATATCCTCTCCAGGAAAGAAAATCGGCACTGAGTAAGTCTCTGGGAGATTGCTGATGTATGGCCACCAGAACGAACCTTTCCTTGCTCTCTCTTGCAGAAGCTTCAAACCCAATTTCATAGCCCACAGCTCCTCTGCCAAATGCTCCAAGTTTCCAGTTTACTCCTTTTATTAAATATTCAAAAGCCTAATTTATAAAAATTTAGTTACCAATCTATACTGAGACAGAACCACTTTTCCTAAAAGAGATCAGAAAGGAATTTCAATGTTATAGCATTTAGCCACCTAATTCGAGAAAGAGACTAATTTTATTGAGAAGTGACAGAAACAGAACAACAAGAGTAAATGGTAAAGAGTGATTCAGAAAAATAGATAGGCAAGCAACCATAGTACAAACTGCTGGAAACCAGAAAACAGAACATAATGTTTTCTATCCGTCCTTTTGCTCTGATAAGATTAGAACGTCTAAGAAAATTATAAGAATATGCCAACTGTATAAGGTATTATACATGTTAGCACACAATCAAACATCATACAATCACCAATTACGGTCAAATCTATCTGAATTGCATGCGACAGTAAGCACATTCATTTTTCTAATACTAGCTACACTGATCAGTAGACCGATCATGGAAGGTTAAGGCAAGGACAACATCCTCCATGGGACATGGTATCTTGCATTAACATGCCAAAATAATAACATATGTTGGACTTTATTTTCTCACTATCATGATTGTCATTGTTTTCTAGTGTATATTTCATCATAATCCTCTTCTGGTTCAGATGAACTATCTACCTACGATTGTAACAGTTCACTCCCCTAATAATTTAGTACATGAAGCAAAAACAGTATTTCTCCTGTTTCTTAACTAGCCCGAGCTTCCACAGAGCATCTATATATTAGTATATTTTACAAATAAGCCTCCCCAGTCCCCACTATAATATACAGTACTTCATTTACTCCACCAAATGTCATCGCCAAAGTTAGCAGAATTGATATTCAAAAATCCCCACATCCGATACTCAACTCATTCAGATGTACAATGCACAACACAAACCAACCATAGTTAATCCACTTATCAAAGAATCTACAACGGGACCTTTCCATTTTTTCTCTTGTAGAGAAAGGCAGGCCTTTGACTTCACCCTATGTGAGCTTCACAAGGCATAGTCCGTCCCTAGCCTGGATAAAGGATAATAGTTGGGGTATGTAGACTTTCAGACAGCTAAATAATAGTCTAATCATCATGAAACTTCCTACAAGATTGGACTGGACAGTGGGGAATGGATACAAAGGACTATATAGTGAACCTCAACAAGTTTTTTGTTAATGTGATTGATAAAAATGAAAACTTTTTCAATAATGGTGGTGTCCGGGCCAGCTTGCACGAGTTTCTCGACTAGTTCAACTAGATACCTGCTACCTCCAATCCGCCCAGCTACTGGGTAACTCCACCACCAAGCCTTAGGTAGATAGAAAAAAACACCACCTAACTTTTTTATACCTCCGCTGGAATTTGAACCCGAGACCTCATGGTTCTCCCAACTTCATTAATCACTAGTTCACACCCTTAGGAGTACTACATGCTTTCAGTAAACTAAGAGATGTGGTGGTTCACATTTTCACATTCAGCTTGAACATTTTAAGAACAATCTAATTATCATTATAACCTACGGAAGCTCAGCCTAAACAAAGTGAAATGGATACAAACGATTATATAGAGTCGACCTCAATATCCAAATCAAGAGATGTGGTGGTTCACATTTTCACATTCAGCTTGAACATTTTAAGAACAATCTAATTATCATTAAAACCTATGGAAACTCCGCCTAAACAAAGCGAAAAATGGATACAAAAGATTACATAGAGTTGACCTCATATCGTATCCAAATCGAAAGTTGCGGTGGCTAACACTACACATTTTTCTATTTGATAATTATACTGTCTAAGTCAGTTTACACGCACCTTAACTAATTTCTTTTCCTGGATACCGATGGGAAGAACCCATCTGCTAAAACCTCAGGGTTCTCAACCTACCTCATCGACCCCTAAGCCACACACCAATGGTGCATTTCATACTTCACATTCAGCTTGAATAAATTAAAGAACAATCTAATTATCATTAAAACCTATGGAAACTGAACTTGAACAAAGCGAAATCGAGATAATGAAAAAGAGGCATAAAAAGAAAGAAAACCCCTTACCAGGAACATGGTGAGCTAATTTAATCAAAGCAGAATGGGAATTTTCTGATTCTGAAGAAGACCCATCAAATTTGAGGGGAATATGTTGAGGTAAGGCAATAAGATCAGACCCTTTTGGGATATCTTCAGAAGCAACTAATCCAAGGCCAAAGGCATCACCTTGTGCTATTTTTATGGATTTGTGAACAAACCCACCTTCAGTTTTCACCCATTTGATTAGGTCCGGTGGTTGTGCCACTAACCGTGATGGGTAAACGGCCGCGGCGGCCGCGGCGCAAGTGAGAGGACGGACGTGTGTTAAGGAATTAGCCATTAGCATCATTTTGCT
>JAJOOS010019218.1:0-12051 GCA_029582725.1 Solanum chiquidenum
TTTATTGGCTTTTACACTTTTAGTAGTATTTTAATTATAATTTATTAACAAGGGCAAATTTCAATGATAATTGATAACGGCAGTTTCGTAGTTAGTACATTTCATCATACAATAATTTAAAAAACAGAGTAAAATAAGTAAAAAGAAATAACTATAAATAAAATAAACAAAAAAATTACAAAATTTTAAAAAGCCCACTAAGCAGGCCCATAACAAAAAAACCGAACTAACAAAAACCGAACCGAAATAACATAAACCAAACCGAAATAATAAAAACCGAACCGAACCAAATTATTTCGGTTCGGTATTCGGTACACGTTGTATAAAAATCGAAAAAACCGGAAAAAAAAATCGAAACCGAACCGAAATACCGAATGCCCAGCCCTTAGTAGTCCTAAGCCGAATCAATATAGGAAAAACCTCATGATTAATTTGGCAACTCATTACCGACTAACTAAATAACTAATATAATAGACACGTTAATTTTGTAATTAAAAATTAATTTGGTAATTATTACCGACTAACTAAATATCTAATTTATTAGGCATCATATTAAAATGAAAATAGACACGTTAATTTTGTAATTAGAAATTAGAAATTAATTTTTGAGAGATAAATGTTGCAGTTCCCTTTCTTTAACACTTGAAAAGACGATGATTGAACGTGGGAGTAAAAAGTACAGTACATGAAAATTTTCAATATAAATTGTCAAAAAATAAAATAAATTAAAATCCAATATAAATTATAAAAAATTTAAACAAATGTAAATCAAATTAAATATTCGATAAAAATAAAAAAATGCAAACTGAAATTCAAAATTCTACTTTCCAACTTCAAAATTAACTAGATAATTTTTTTTATTGATATTGGATTTTGACGCATTATTCAAATATGCGAATGAGATGAGACTTCTTCTAAAATATCTATTGTCATGACTTGGTAAAATAAAAAAAAAATCTATTTAGTGAAATATTTTGGTTCCCTAGTATATTTGTTACTTAACAAAATATTGATTTATCCAATTTTTTATATTAATTAGAGAATTGATTTTTAAATATAAAATTCAAAATCAATTACAATTTTGTTAATTTATAGCAATCTTTTCTTTATTAAACTAACTATTTATCCACCACAAATTTTCAACTCATGGTAAAAATAAATAAATTAAAGAGTGTAACTTCATTTTGTATTAATACATTGAATTCCTTTTTCTTCTTCTTTCTTAAACTGTATAACTGAAAATAATAATAATTTAGAAGTATGACATACTTTATGTTATTTTTATTAATCGAATGTTTTTGTTATTAACTATTTTAGTTAAATCTACATTATTTTATTATTTTAATTTATATCAAGGTGTTCGACTAAACACATAAATTTAGATTAAAAAAATAAAACTTTTAACCAAAAATCATCTTACAAATTTCCTTGTTTTAAGCATCTAGTGTTATTGTTATTATATTGTAGGGTCAGTAGGTCTAGTTTCAGTCGCCTGGTGGCTTAGAGCCATTGCCATATATCCTAGTGTAATTTATATCTCTTTGATTTTAGGAAAAATTACTTGGATGAATACCTTTTAATAAATAATTACTGATTTTAGCTATATGTTTTATTTATTACCATTTATAGCAATACACATCAATACTATGTTAAATGTGCAATATGTATTAAAAGTGAATTATGAATGCAATATATATGTATTATAACTGTTTTTTTAAAATATATTATGCTCTTGTTTGGTAAGAAATTGACACATTATATTATAAGCGTATTAAAATGTGTGATTAATGTATTATCCATTAATAAAACTTGTACTATATGTGAATAATAAATTGTTCTCTGTAATATGTATTAAAATTGTATTATAAATATATTAAAAGTGATCAAGTGAAAAAGAAATATTATTGCTATAAATGAAAAATAATTTTTAATATAGTATATTTACATAAGTATCCCGAGATTTTATATGTATCATCCCTAGTTAAAGCTCTATTATTACTTTTGTGGCTTTGTTATATCCTCATATATATTTTTTTGGTCAAGGTTAACATAAGATTATTTGTTCAACTGATGACTCCATCTGCAAATTGTTTTGTTTTGCAGAGGATTAATTAGAAAAGAGATAGTTACTGGAAGCTGGGACCTAACGATTTAGCTGTTTCAATTGATCTTTAATTTTGGGTGTTCACAAGTAGATACTTAAATTTGTATAAAATTGAACAAATAGACACATTCGTCCTACGTGACACCCTACATGGCAATTTTGTGTTCTGCGTGGCATCCTCCATGATTATGTCACATAGGACACGTATGTCTATTTGTTCAATTTTATACAAGTTTGAAGGCCTACTTGTGCACACCCAAAGTTAAATGTCATGATTGTCAGTTGAAGTCAAGTTAAGAGTTATGTTTATGTATTATATATGCCTTTTACGAATTATAGACCTATTATATTACTTCAACTGGATCAGTGGAGTTTCTAGAGACATCAAGTAATTATTATCCTTTGTAATCTTAATTTATTAGTGATATCATGCATGAGAGCTAATAATTTTGTCAAAGTAATAGTACTCTTTGAAATATCCATATGAAGCTTTGTATCTAATCACCTCTATTATTATGTATAACTCCTTCAATATCTTACATCGGAATTGTTGGGTTTTAAAAGGTGTGAATGGAAAATGAAGAGTTGCGGTTTTTATGAAGAGTTGCGATTTTTATGAAGAGTTGTGACTTTTATGAAGAGTTGTGACTTTTATGAAACGTTGCAACTTTTATGAAAAGTTGTGACTTTTATGAAAGGTTGTGACCTTTCTGAAAGATTGTGACTTTTCCAAAGGTTTGTGACCTTTCCGGTAAGGCACAATAAGAACCTTTTCACACTACCCTTTGTTTTCTATAATTGAGAGATTTCCTCTCATTTTAGTAAAACGAATTTTTTTTGGACTTCTTCTACTACTACTACTACTACTAAATCTAGTATTCTAAGTGTACCTTACTGTCGTTGAGTAGTTCGCTGACACCGTAATTTTAGGTATCAATATACCGGTGAGTAAGATCGTTCTATCCTGGGAGAAAATATTCCATTAACCTCGGGTACTTGAGGGGAATAATTTCCTTAAGGGACACTGTGCAATCAGTGGGCTCAATTTTCTTTCTTTGAGAAAAATATTTTGTATATTGTTTCTAAATAGTTTCTGATTCTATTTTCTCTACTAGTTTTAATTTTCTAGTTTTGAAAATACTCTTTAAACTTTGTTGTTTCTTACCAAGTTCTTCAAAGTTTTGTTCTAAGTATCTTAGGAATATAAGATGAACAACAATCTTAAGGAAATTACTATACTATTGGTAGTTCTTGTATTCTACTGATTGAGGGAAACAGATCATGGAAGTAGAAGATTAATGCACTACTTCTCCAGAATTTGGTGTTTTGTTTAGCAAGGTCGAAGTAAGAATGTACTAGAAGAATTGGTGGTATTTCGGTTAAAGATTACACCGGGTAACCTTCTTATTATATATCTAAGGAGAAAAATAGTTCTTTAAAGCTAACAGTTTTGATATTTATCATGTATTTCTTTGAAAAAAGATCTGCAAACCATAGGGTTTTTGAATGAATTTTCCTTGGCAAAAAGTGTTGCCTTTAAAATTATTTAGTTTGCAGAATGAGAGATGCACATTTTTATTTGATAAAATAGTATGTCAAAATGTTATAGTTGGAAGGCTATTTGAAAAGAAAAGCATATCTATGTGATAATCTAAGAATATGTTTAATTCTGTTTGGAGACTAAAAAACTTTTGTAATTTTGTACTCCATGTGAAATTTGATTGTGTCTGATTTTGTAGACTAAAAACTTTTGTAGTTTTCTACTCTGGATAAATTAGACTATACAATTGGTTTGAAGAATATGAAAACATCACATAATAAGTCAATGTTGTACTTTTGATTTTCTATAAACTTCACTGTTATATAGAAACAAATTGTACCAAAAAAAATTTCTTTATTGTTAGTATTCTAAATACTAAGTGGTATGTCTATTTGTGATAGAGGAAAAATTACCAGTGACTTAGAGTTTGTGATTTTGTGCCTCTATGGAATGAACTTTGACATTGTGTAAAGATTGTCAAATGGAATTGAAGCACTATCATTCTTTTTGTAGAATAATATTTTCAAAAGAGGTTTCATGTTGCCAATGACACTTTGATAGCATGAGAAAAAAAATGTGGAAAAACTATTTTCAATTACTTGAAAAATATTTTTGAGATCATATTTAAAATGCGGGGGGTTCTTTGCTTATGACACAGATAAAATTATATTTAGTGTCTAATTTAAATTTGGAGCACAAGATATGAAATTTGATGATACTTTTGTATTATGTTAGACCCACAAAATTCTTGGAGTATATTTGATATTGTGGTCGTTGAGTTTCTCTTTTACTAGTAAATGGTACGACTAGTATGAAACTACCAAATTATATGTATTCTTTTTCAAAATGATTGAGTTCTTTTATGATTTATGAAAAAGTGGTACTTAAAATGTTGTGCTTTTTCATGAAAAGATATGTCTATTAAAATAAAAGTATTTGTATAGACATGGATATTGGTGAATAGTCATTTGCCATATTTTGTAAAAGAAGCATTTGGACTATATTGCCTTTATTGGACCCGATGAAACTTTGTTCATGGGTAGTTCTATAACAATCAAATTGAAAGTTATGGAAAGGTCCTTTTGAAAAGGACATTTGACAAGGCGATGACTCGAAACAATGTTTGTATCACACAACATTGTAAGAAATAGGAATAAATATTTGTGAGAAAAAGCTACCTCGCGGAGAGCTTTTCAAACTCAATATTTTTATTTGTTCTTACTTGCTTGAGTCAAATTGTTTGTGACATGAACACTTGGGACATGTCAATTACAAAACCTTGTAAGGAAAACAAATCAATTTAGAAGTTTTGTCTAACTTTGAGTGCAATAAATAAAAATGTCAAGTTTGTGTGGAATCTAAGTATGCTGAGCATTCTTGTAAATCTGTTGAAAGGAATTCTAATCCCTTAGAGTTGATTTACACTGACATTTATGATATGAAGTCAACACCATCTCATGGTGGGAAAATGAATCTTATAACTTTTATTGACAATTGCATTTGATACAGTTATGTCTATTTGTTGAATGGTAAGGATGAAGCAATAGAAACGTCTAGGCAATATAAAATTGAAGTTGAAATCAGTTGGGAAAAAGATTAAAAGTGATAGGGATGGAGAGTATTGTTGAAACTAGGACTATTATGTATATATATATATCTTGGAGTAGGGGTCAAGTATTAGTCCCAAGTCTACTCTAATTCTACTTGTCAACAAAGTATTAGTTGTATCTATATATACCTCTATTATGAGATGAATAAACGATGCGAAAGGAAAAATATTCTCTAAACATAAAAGCCTACAAGTATAAATCTCTTTTTGCAGAAATATGTTTGGAAAGTGGATTTATCCATCAAACTACTGCCCTATTCACCTCAATCTAATGGAATTGCAGAAGGAAAAAACAAACCAAACTTTGAAGGAAATGATGGCTACATTACTTATAAGTTCAGATTTACCACGAAACTTATGTGGAGAAGTTATCCTTACAACAAAAGGGAACAACAAAAAGTTGTCTTTTCAGAAAGAAAGCAATAAAAAGTTTTGTTTGTTCAAGACATTGTGCATTCAGTAGGCTCGATTTTCTTCTTTAAGAAAAATATTTTATTTATTGTTTCTGATATGTTTCTGAGTTTATTTTCTCTACTGGTTTTAATTTTCCAGTTTGAAAATTCTCCTTAAACTTTGTTGTTTCTTATCAAGTTCTTCAAAGTTTTGTTCTAAGTATCTTAGGAATACAAGATGAACAACAATTTAGAACAAAATTTTGAAGAACTTGGTAAGAAACAACAAAGTTTAAAGAGTATTTTCAAAACTAGAAAATTAAAACTAGTAGAGAAAATAGAATCAGAAACTATTTAGAAACAATATACAAAATATTTTCTCAAAGAAAGAAAATCGAGCCCACTAAATGCACAGTGTCTACTTAAGGAAATTATTCCCCTCAAGCACCCGAGGTCAATGGAATATTTTCTCCCAGGATAGAACAATCTTACTCACCGGTGTATCGGTACCTAAAACCACAGTGTCAGTGAACTACTCAACGGCAGTAAAGTACACTTAGAATACTAGATTTAGTAGTAGTAGTAGTAGAAGTCCAGAAAAAATCCGTTTTACTAAAATGAGAGGAAATCCCTCAATTTATAGAAAACAAAGGGTAGTGTGAAAAGGTTCTTATTGTGCCTTATCGGAAAGGTCACAATCCTTTGGAAAAGTCACAATCTTTCGGAAAGGTCACAACCTTTCATAAAAGTCACAACTTTTCATAAAAGTCACAACTTTTCATAAAAGTCACAATTCTTCATAAAAGTCGCAATTCTTCATTTTCCATTCACACCTTTTAAAACCCAACAATCCCCCGCATGAATGGGGAATGACTCCAAGACAAAGAAATGGACAAGTATGTGTACTTTACAAGCAAGAATTAATTGCATCTAGATAAGTAGGTTTCCCCTTGGACTTTCCGTAGTGAACATATGTCAGATATACTTGATCAATCAGTAAATGCAATATCTTTAAACCGTCGACCTTTGGTGTATACCTAGACAACCATATGTCACACAATTAACCCTTTACCGTTTATGGTTCTTATGGTTGTGTTCGTTTCAGCCATGAACACCTCCTGGTTTCATGAGTGTATAGAGAATAGGCTTTTGACAATAATTTTCTTTAAAGCGGCCTACCCTTCACACTCACATAGGTGATTTTTAACCGTGTCATCGCATAGATACACTATTTGGTCAAGTTTGCCAAAACTTAGCAAATCATTAAAAACTTTAAGCTTTATTAACTCATTAACAAGCCTTAATGGTTTAACCTCGTTCCTGCACAATAATTTCATCATGAGAATCGATTGAGTTGATTGACAATGTCGAACCGTCGATCACAACTTTGTTTTTTTCCTTGAATCTAGCTCTTGGAATCTCCAGACTGCTAGATAGATTTACTACCATGATGACTTGTCCTAAGCCGTAAACTCATTCCCTTAATGTGGATCCGACACATTATCATTTGACGTTTAGTCAATTGTGACAGTTCCACTAGAGAGTAGTTGTTTTCTAACGGTATTATCTCTATCTCTTATATGATGAGACTTCCCGTTATACATCATGTTTCATGCCCTATCATGATTAATATTGAATTTATAATGCCTAGGTAATATAAAGGTTGTCATTTTATGTTAATAGTGTATATGCTTAATAACAATATGTTGTATCCTTATGTAACATCTCGCAAATTGAAAGAACTAGAAATAGCTAGAATTAGAAAGAGTGATTTTTGGAAATAATAAAAATCTGGAAAATTGGTGAAGTTTGAGTTTTTGGTCAACTTGAAACGACCATAACTCCTACCTCAGGATGAGTTAGGTGTGTTTCCAGATATCGTAGGAAATATCTTGGAATAATCTTTCCAACGCCACCAAGTTTGCGTGATTTCGAGTTCGTGTGAGTGAGTTATGCACATTGGAAGTTGGGTTGTTCAAATAAAGAAAGTCCAATCCAGATTTTAGAAGGGCATTATGGTCTTTTTCTTACCCAATTAAGTTAATTCATTTTTAGAAATTAAATTGGGGTCTAAATTGAATTGGTTCAGTTTAGACAATTGGAAATTTATGCTAGGGTTTTTGGAGAAAGAACGCTAGAGGAGAAAATAGGAGAAAGAGCAAAGTTCATCGTTCTTGAAGGTTTAGCTTGTGGATTTCGACAAAGGTTGATCCCTAAAGAGGTATGTGAGTCTTTCATAGAATTGGGTTCGTTCGCCCACGCGCCAATCATGTTTATTTCAGCGAAGTTTGTTCTAGAAAGTTGAAAGTTGATGAATCTTAAATGGAGTTCTTGAAATTAGCCTTCATTCTTGAGTTAGGTTGAGATTGAGGATTTCCTTGAGGTTAAAATATTATTTCCTTGAGTTGTGTGAGTTAGATTCTTGTGTATACATTATGGGTATCTGAATCTAAAGGGAATTTGAGAAAAAGAACCGAGTTTAGGCGAATTGGGGTTAGAAAATGAAGAAGGAACAAGTCGGGTTGAAATTGGGTACCAGGTCCGCGACATCAGAAGTGTAATTTTCCCTTCGCGTCGCAGTGAGGTCACGGACCTCTTTACATCAAAAATTATTTTCGCGACAAAAATTTAAATACACCTCCACGTCGCGGACTAGTTTCCAGACAGTGGTTTCTTGATCATTTCTCATGTTTAGCTATCTAAAATCAATCCTAAATATCATGAGATCTTTCCTATCACAAATCACAATCCTTGAATCCATACTTCAAGTCAAGAGAAGTTCATAGAGTCTTCCAAAAAAAAATTACAAATGTTTTAACTTTGTTTTAAGACTTAAATTTTAAGTTGAATATAGAGTAAAGATTGAAGTCATTTCTTCAAAAAGAGTATATCGGGACTATGTATTCCCAAAGAGTAAATGTTTTCACATTTAAACAAGAAAGGAAACTGAGATTTACAAAAGAGCCTTTGAACTAGTTTTCAGTAAAGAGTAAGAGTAAAGTTCATTCTTCAAAGATTATACGGGAACTAAGTATTCCCAAGAGTTAAAATATTTTCACATTTGAGTAAGAAAGGAAACTGAGATTTCCAAGAGAGCTTTTAAGCTAAAGTTTTTGAGTAATTATCTCAAACCAAAGAAAGAGTTTTGTTTTTACAAATATACGAGCTAAGTATATTTTGGGAGCAGTATTGAGCACCGATATGGGGTCGAGTTTGAGTTCAGATAACTCACGTCTCCATAAACCATGTAGCCATCATGGGTAGTAAATGATCATACTTTTTAGATGACTCTTTAAGATGCTTTTAGCATAGACTAGTGGATCCACTTAGTTAAGCGTTTTATATGACGAAAAAAGTATAAGACAGTTCTGGCAGCGTGGGCAAGACGATGTATCACCACTTAGGCTTATAGTGGTGGTTGTCGGTTAGAGAAACTCCCACAGAAACTATATTACTTTATTATATGAGTAAAGCTGAGTTTGTTATTGCATTTTCTTTAACAAACTAAGTTGTTTTCTACTGTTTTAAAGGCTTTCTATATATTGCATGTGTTTTATTGCTTTATATTGAGTTAAGTTATTTAGGAGTTTAGTAAAGCCAAGGTAAGTGTTTCCTTCATATTTTTTTCGAGCTTATGTTATGTTTAGCATTCCAACTCGCATGCTCGTACATTCAATGTACTGATGCCAGTTGGCATGCATCTTATTATGATGCAGACACAGGTAATCAGGATCAGCATCCAGCACCTCGTTGATCCAGATGAGCACTCAGAGTCAATTGGTGAGCCTCCTAGCTTTCTGAAGGATCTTTTTTATTGCTTTCATGTATTTTAGTTCATTAGAATGTCGTGGGTCTTGTCCCGATGTTCATCTTAGTTACTTAGAGGCTTCATAGACAAAGTTAGTGATGTTAGTTCATGAGTCTTTACTTTTCCTTTTCAGTTAAGTTAAGACTTGAGTTACCGCTTTGGCAGTGAATGTTATTATAATACATTCTAAGTTATATTTTGAGCAGTTCAGTTTACTTGTTTTAAAAGTATTTATCTTGAGTAAAGTCTTCTGCTGAGTATGTAAGCCATGCCAAGGGTTCACTTGGGGCCAATAATGGTTCTCGAGTGCCGGCCACGTTCAGGGTGTAGGCTCGGGGCGTGACACCTTACTTGAATCTCATGTTATGTCGTTGTAATTTCCTCAACTTTAAGTAGGCCATCCATTGACCATTTAACGGTCATCGACCAGTCTTTTAACTAAGACTTGGTTGCGAATTTAACATTTTGTTGAATATTATTTTGGTGATTTATTCTTTATCCGAGCTTCAATTTCAGTGATTCAAAGTCCTGAGTGATCATTAAGAGTGTGGCTACTTGGATTTGTGATCGGGAGCTATTGAAGAACCTCAATTTACCTTTAGGCTGTCGTGGCCTATTTATTGTGACAATTGCAGGCTTAATTGTGTTGGTTGTTCTGAGCCTCGGATAGTGTTCAATTTTGGAACACATGGTCGGGGCATAGTTTAGGACCTTTAGACGGAGTCAATTCTGGAGATTCCGACTCGGGTTCCACAATTTCAGTTTGACTCCAAAATTGGTACGTTTTTGTTTTATGTGATTTTGGTGTCTAAACACCGTACTAATGTTGTGATCCTATTTTGGGTGGTGTAGCAGCGTTCGGAGGCTGTTCGGAAAGGAAAATCTATGGTCTTGTGATTTGGAGCGCGCGCGCGATCGGCCTTTAGGTACGCTACGACTTCTTTTTCTAATTAAATTGAGCCTGAATGTGTGATTTCATGATGATTAGAGTGAATTGGGGGCAGGTTCCTAGCTATTCTTGTTTTCCTTTATAGAAACCATGTTTTAGGGTTGATCGATGTTGGTTCAGGGGTAGTACCATGCTAGCTAGGGTTGTTTGTGTGTTGTTGCAACTTGCATGCTTTTGTGAATTACTTGCGTTATTGTTACTAATTATTTGAAGCATGTTTGGCCTTAGTCTAGAATAGACTAGTGTTGCCTTAGACCCGCGAGCCTTGTAGCTTTGGTTTCATCTCCTACTTCGTTTCGTACGGACTAGATTCTTGTAGACTGAAATAACAGACTTGAGCTTGATAGTATATGTCTTAGTCTAGGCGTTTGCACTGCTTGTTAGACTTTCTACCTTCTCTCCCTATCTCTGCGACTCTAATGCGTGATGTTTTAATCAATAACCATACCACCAGAGCGACTTATAACAGGGGCCTTTATGTAATTGGTAAAACTCAAGTCCTCTTCTAGTTCTTTGTAAACTGAGACGTACTATTTATTATACCAAATATTATAACTGTGTTGAAAGATCAGCAGACGGAAATTATATTGGTTTGTGTCTCTAAGGAGAAAGTAGTCTTTCAACAAACTCTTGCAAACAATCCAAAAGTAGTTTTCTCACCGTCATGCTATTATTGATCTCTTGGAGATAAGAAAAATAGGAGACTCCCTTATGAGTACTAGTACAACTTAAAATTATCTCCAAAAACAGTTTATCGTTAGCTACAAGCAAAATAGCAACGGACCTACGATGAAGTTCGTAGCTAAATGCAATATTTTTTATAGTAGTATATGCCCAAGTAATACAAAGGTTGTCATTTTACGTTAATAGTATATATGCTTAATAACCATATGATGTATCCTTACTTGATGAATCTCATGTGATGTCGTTGTAATTTCCTCAACTTTAAGAGAATCCCTTCGGAAGATGTGTTTAAAAAGGGAGGGATAATATATTTATTCAGAAAAGGGCATTTTTTACCCATTTAGTGATTATAGAGGCATTTCTGGACCTAAGTATTGACTGCAAGGACAGTTTTGAACCAAAGTATTAACAATAAGGGCATTTTTGAGCCAAATATAAATAGAAGACATTTTTGTTCCTTTCGCATAGTTCAAGTGCATTTTTTATCCTTTTCCCTATTTTTTTATAGTAGTATATGCCCAAGTAATATAAAGGTTGTCATTTTACGTTAATAGTATATATGCTTAATAACCATATGATGTATCCTTACTTGATGAATCTCATGTGATGTCGTTGTAATTTCCTCAACTTTAAGAGAATCCCTTCGGAAGATGTGTTTAAAAAGGGAGGGATAATATATTTATTCAGAAAAGGGCATTTTTTACCCATTTAGTGATTATAGAGGCATTTCTGGACCTAAGTATTGACTGCAAGGACAGTTTTGAACCAAAGTATTAACAATAAGGGCATTTTTGAGCCAAATATAAATAGAAGACATTTTTGTTCCTTTCGCATAGTTCAAGTGCATTTTTTATCCTTTTCCCTATTTTTTTATAGTAGTATATGCCCAAGTAATATAAAGGTTGTCATTTTACGTTAATAGTATATATGCTTAATAACCATATGATGTATCCTTACTTGATGAA
>JAJOOS010019219.1:0-12833 GCA_029582725.1 Solanum chiquidenum
CCCAGCTCACATATCACCATGCTTCCGTGTGAAAGAGGGAGATCATGTTACTATTGGACAGTGCAGGTTAGGACCATCTTATTTTGATTTTTCTGTAGTTTTTTTTCCCATTATTTTTGTTATTGTAGGTGATAACATTTTCTGCTTTACAGGCCTTTATCCAAAACCGTGAGGTTCAATGTCTTAAAGGTGATTCCAGCTGGTTCTGGTGGTGGCGGGAAAAAAGCTTTTACCGGAATGTGAGCTTGATGTTTTCCATTTTAATTGTTACTTCTAGGAATGATGTCCATACTTCTATCCCTTTACGGGAATGTTGTCTTCGTTGATTTTCCTTTGAGCCTCAAGTTTTGAAACTTAATGGTAGCAGCAATTTTTTTTTTTTACCGTGGATCTGTTGGTTCTTTGCCACAATCAAAAACTTCAATACCATTCTCAATGTTCAATAAATGAGTGCAAAATTTACTATGCTTGTGATACTTGTTTGAAGGTCGGTCGAAGTAGTTAATCGTATTTCTCCACTAATGATGGTTTGCGTTTGCTCGAGTGTTTTGTGTATAGTTTTCGTTGTGTAACTATGCTTCAAATAGTTGGTCAATTATATGACGGACAATGTTATCCATCTAAATAAATCATAAGCTTTTATGTAATAAAATAAAATAGAGCAATATAGAACAATCGTATTGTAGACAGAGTATATAGAGAACAAAAGAGTTTTCACCTTTTTTCCAAGTATACATTAAAGTGTGTACAATTTGAATTTTTATGCTTCTATTTAGTGATAGAGGTATACAAAAAAATTATTAGTAATAAGATAACATTAATCATTTCAGATTAAGGTGGATGTTAGGGAGGTGTAAAAGGTTGCAAGTTTAATGGTGTGATCAAAAGTAGAGATTATGCTAGGAGTTACTTATATTTGTGTAGAGTAAAGTGAATACTTTTTGTATTTTTAGTGCTATACAATTATGATGCTCTAGGTGTGTCCATTTAATGAAAAAATATGTTTTTTACTTGTTTGATATGTAAGTTAAAAAGTATTATAATTTTTTATATATATAATCTAGACAACCTCTACTTTCGCAAGGTAAGTAAGGCTGCATAAATAACGTCTCACCCTGTTTTGGGGCATGATAATCCAACATGCTCAAGTTCTCCGATTGCTAGAATAATGGACAGTGTGATTATCCCAAACCTAAAAAGGCATATGGCCTTGTTGCCAATTTAGATAGTGATGTAAATACAATAAAACTTATCTAGATGGAAAAGAAAATAATTTTCTATTCACCAATAGGGCCTGTGTAAAATTCTGTTAATTCAATATAACTTACAAGTTCAATACTAATTTTACAACATGCATACCCAGATTTGGCAATGTCACTCAGTTCTAAGAAAAAGAATTTACAAAATGCTACCTCCTTTCAGTCCTCCCCCGATTAGAGGAGAAAGTAGTGTGGGACGATGTATCTTCCTCCCTGAAAGGTCGAGTTGATGCATCTGCTATACTAGGTAATCTTGAAACACTGCCCTTCCCTTTTCTGGCATTTGGACCGATCTCCTCTATCATATACTTCCAACCATCTATAGGCCTCCTCCGACTAAATATATGGGTTTTAATAAAACTGGCAATCTGCATAATCAACATTTATGCAGCATTAGAAACAAGAGCAAACAATACATCACAATGTTTCACTATCCAATGTCAAAGCCTTATAAATCAAACTAATATTCTTTTACTAATTTGCTATTATCCATTAGCGAGCATAATCACAGAGGAATAGTTAGTACATGTTAAAATGAACACATTAAAGATACAATTTTTCTTCAGAAAACTGTCCAGTATAGTCAAAAGACTTATTCTTTTTACAACCGTAGTGCTAGCTTGCGAGCTCCTCGACTAACTCTAGGGGGCACCTCCTACCTCCTACCTCTAGGGGGCACCTCCTACCTCCTACCAGTACATGCACCAGATAATTCTCTCCACCTCCTATCTCTGTTAGGATTTGAACCAGAGACCTCATGGTTGTCAATCCACTTCATTGACCACCACCCTTTGGGTGATAGGCAGAAGATAATTCAAAATGAGGTCTATCAAACATTAGAGAAACATGTAGTTATATTCTCGTCTACCAATAACTCACAAGTCACCATTCAAGTACCCATAAAATCTTGGAATTGTGCAACTGACAAGGATGTGATAGAACTGGGATTAAAGGACATGAAATTGGAGAAAAAAAGTATCTCTTCAAGCTTGTATTGTTCGAGAGTGAAGCAACAACAACAACATAACCAGTGATATCCCACAAGTGAGGTCTGGGGAGGGGGTAGAATATAGGCAGACCTTACCACTACCTCGTGGGATGAGTGAAGATTCGTGAAAAAAGGTGCCAAGTCATCATGTTACTAACCAAGGTATCCACCAACCACAAATTTTATTGATCAATAATATACTAGGATTACAAGGCAAGATAAATATGTTAGGTATTATGACTTTATTGCTAATTTTCCCTTTAATTTTTAAATTTTGGAGCCCTAAACTCCATTCCCCAGCCCACAGCCCACAATACATATTCAAACTAGGTTCAACCAATCAAAAATCCTAAATCCCTAAACCCTAACACAGTAACTCGTTACGCCTCATCTCTCATCTCTCAGTTGTCTTAGGTATGCCGCTGCTCAGTCCTCGATTTATCTTTAGAAATTCTCACTCACAGAACCGAAATTGGACCCTTTTTTAGACAATATACAATCATTTATCCTTGGAAATGAAGTCCCTAAAATTTCTAGGGTATCACTACATAGGTCGTAGCCTATGGAATATTGTCATAGTTTTTGTGTTTTATTATGATCATTGAAATATGTATATTTAGCTCTTTATGCATTTACTTAAATTCAAACTTAATAAATATTATAAAAATAATTTTATTTGTGGATTTGAGTAATAAGTAGTAACACTAACAACATGTAATATTGTCTTGTCGATATTTAGAATAATATTTTTAAATTATAATTTAATTTAAAAAGTTATAAGAAAAATACTTTTAAGAAAAGGAGTTGGCCCGCCAAAGCCTGTAGCCCATGTACTTGTGGGCTGGGCAAACCATTTTTTAGATCACACTAAAAATGGATAGCCCGATCTGACCCGTCAATTTCAAAGCCTATATGGATTAGCCCGGATAGGGTGGGTCAATCCATATTGACAGCTTTATTAGTAACTGATTGGTTTAGAATTTGGTCCACAATAGGTAGGAGTGTACAAGCTAAACCGTAAAGTCAAACTACACCGACAAACCAAATCAAACCAAAAAAAAGATGATTTGTGGTTTGGTTTGGTTGGTTTGGCGTTGGAAAAGAAAAACCGACCACTCTTGGTTTGGTTTGGTATTCGAAGAAAAAGAGTCAAATCGAACCCAAACCAAACCGACATAATATAAATATATAATTTTATTTTATTTATAGATAAAAAATATTATTTATAGTCTACTTTGTTAATATATTTTTAGTTAGTTTATAGTTTTCAATGTTTATATGTATTATTTCAAATTTGGGCTTGTAAAAACTTTGCAAATATTTTATTTTGTACTAAGATCAGAAGTTACAATAATATTGTTATAGTTTTTTAAATTCGAAGTTAACAATTTACTTTGTAAATATTCCGTTTTGTTTTCAGTTTGATCGTTGCCTTTGATCTTTATTAATTTAACATATTGAAGCTTGATATTTCAAAATAAAAATAAAAATTGTACTCATGTGAATTTTATCGTCTTTTCGATGATTTCTATTCATTTAATATTTTTTAAGTTTAACTTATCACAAAGGTAAGTGAAAATATATTTGATCTCTTTTCAAACAACGCATAGTTGTAAAAAACCGAAAAAACCAAAAAAAAAAACCGAAAGAACCGACTAAAACCGAAACCAAAAAACCCGACTTTATGTGGTTTGATTTGGTTTTAGATTTAATAAACTGACATAATTGGTTTAGATTTTTTTTAATGAAAAAAACAAACCAAATCGACCTAAGGACACCCCTAAATATAGGACTGTTTTCATAAATAAAATTATTTTAAATACTAAAATCTGAATACATATTATTTTCTAAAATATTATCATTCTAACATTTTAAATAAATATTTTAAAATCTTGTTATTTTGACTAAATATGTTAGGTATTATAACTTAATTGCTAATTTTCCCTTTAATTTTTAAATTTTGGAACCCTAAACTCCAGCCCCAGTCGGCCCATTGCCAGTGGCGGAGCCCGAATTTTTAATAAGGGGGTTCAAAATCTAAAAAAATAGACATACAAAGTAGTCGAATGGGGTTAAACATCTACTATATATATCTAAAAAAAATTAACAATGTATAAATCATATAATTTTCCGCCGAAGGGGGTTGCGGATAACCCCACTCAAAATAAGGTGGCTCCGCCACTGCCCACAACCCACAATCCATATTCAAATTAGGCCCAACCAATCAGAAATTCTAAATCCCTAAACCCTAACACAGTAACTCGTTACACCTTATCTCTCATCTTTCATCTCTCAGTCGTCTTAGGTACGCCGCTGCTCAGTTCTCGCTTTGTATTTAGAAATTTTCACTCAATGAATCAAAGATGGACCCTTTTTTAGACAATATACAATCATTTATACTTGGAAATGAAGTCAAGGTTGTCAAAATCTACGGTATTGCGAATTACGTTTTAGTAATTCTAATTTAATCATCGAAGCTAGTGCACTGCTATATCCACAGTTTGAGTATGTTGAAAATTTATTTGGAGAACTGTGTAAGATCAAATCTCAATACGTGACAAAGCCCCTTGCCCTTAGGAAATACATAAGATAGCAAGTAATAGTTATCGTCGAAAAGATAGTTCCTTTCGACCATTGGTTGAATAACACCAACAAAGTAGGCATGTGGAAAATTTTCGGAAACAATCAAAATTGTCTCGGACTTGGACATTTTTTTTAAAAAAAAATTAGTAAGTAATGTTTGTTTTTGTTGATTTTACTTTTTGAAAATATCTGATTATTGGTTTATTTTTAAAAAAAATTAAGCATATAATGTTGGGACTTCAGGCCATTCACAAATCCCCGTATCGCCATGGTAATATGAGTAGTGGGTTTTTTGTTGTGAACTCAATGGAGACATCTGCTACTATGAATTAGAGCTGTTAATATGGATTGACTCACCCCATCCTGACTAACCCATACATGATTTGAAATTTGACGGGTCAGTTCGGGCTAGCCCATTTTTAGTGTGGGCTAAAAAATGGACAGCCCAGCCCACAAGTACATGGGCTACAGGCTTTGGCGGGCTAGCCCCTTTTCTTAAAAGTATTTTTTTATAATTTTTAATATTAAATTATAATTTATTTTTCTATAATTGAAAATATTTGAACTTTAAAATATCATTTTTATCCTTGATGACTGATGTATTGCTAATCTTAAAATATTTTGGATCATAAATTTCAAAAAAAATTATGTCAATCAAATATTATCACGTAAATTGTACTAGATTCATTATAAGTTTTACATCTGATGTATTTTCTTGATGCACAATGGTTATTTGGCTATCTGACAATTGCATTATTTTGGCAAAACTTGTCGAGTTGAACTTAACGTTGTTAACTCTTCACCTAACCCCATCTTTCTCCTCTATAAACTAGACAAGTTAGCCCATGCCAGCATGAGCGCAAGTTTAATATACATTTGTTAGTAATATAGTCTGAGTTGATAATTTATTTTAGAAAAAGATTTTCAAGAAAAAAAGATATGAAGGTTTTTTAAAAACTAAATTATAGATATTTATGTGGTTATAAATCGTTAATTAAATGTAAAATAAATATTTAATAATTAAGTTTATTATTAAAATAAAATTGTGTCATTCTTTTTTAAATCGATAAAAGAAAAGTGAGTCGTAAATTGGAGCAAAGGGAGTATTTCAGTATATTTTTGTGATTCTTGTTCACTTGTGAATTTTATATGTTGTTCAACTGAAATGAAAATAATTTGACTAATAAAATACAATTTTAATCGGTTAAAATGAGAAACTAATTTGATATGTCATTTTCATTTGGACAACATAAAAAAAAAATGAAATTTCCTATTATCTAATTGTATTGAATGTTTGTAATAAATTAATAATTATAATCACAAAAAATTATTTATGAGAAGAATATGAAGATATGTGATTTATTAATTTAGAACCTTAGAATATTATGATGTCTTGTTTTGAACTACAATTTCCTCATTAGATAATGTTTAAGAATTGATTTTTTATTTATTTATGATTTTCACAACAAATTATGAAATTTTTATATTTATAAAAATAAATATAATTTAAGAAAATTAAAGTATATTACTATATTATAGAAGAGGCTAGCGGACCCAATATATGTTACTTTTTTGTTTCAATTTATATGATACATATAGAATTTGAGAAGTTATTCAAATTTTTATATGATTTTTAAATATTTTAAGTTGTAAGTTATTGTGATTTATAGTATTTTTATATTATATTAAATATTTTAAGTTGTTCACGTTGTCCAAATTTATATGGCACAGAGAAAATTTTAAAATATTAAACCATTTTTTTAAATGTCTTTTAAGTATTTTAAGTTGTCAATATTGTAATTCATAATCCACTTCACGTAATTTTCAAATATTATATATTGGAGTATTTCCTTTACCCCAATTTCCGTGACATTGATAGCATTTTATATGTCATTCATATTTTCTAAGTTGTTAACCATTGTGATTTAAAGTATTTTTTACGTTATTTTCAAATAATGTATATTATTTTCTTTGTCCCATTTTATGTGGCATCGACAGAATTTCGAGAATGATTTTTTTTTTATGAATTTTAAATATTTTAAACAGTTAATTATTATGATTTATAATATTATTTACGTAATTTTCAATATATAACAGACTAAAAGCAAATAACAAAATAGTTACACTAATTAAAATATACCAATCAAAATAATTTGTTTATATTATTTGTATGAAAATGTCCATAGAATCCATACTATAATTACATTCTTTAACCACTACTCTAAATGATTAAGTATTGCAGAGAGTTAATTTACCAAAGTATTTTTACAAAATAATTGACGAAAAATAGAGAATAAAAAGGAAAAAGTAAGGCAAAATAAGTGTATTCAATAATGTCAGAGCCGTCATTTTTGTTCATCCAAAAGAAATGCACATACACTACACAATTTGCTAAGCAAAAAGTATAAAATAATAGAGCAATTAAAATTACCAACTTACCCTGGCTAGTGGTGAGGAAGCAGGCATGTTCGACGAAGACCTGCTTCCTAGCCTCTTCTATAATATAATTATAAATATAAATAATACTCGGTCTTCTCTTAATCAGTATTAAAACATTCTTTTCTTTAAAGAAGACACATTTGTTGTCCAAAAATGGATCTTCTCTTACTGGAGAAGACCTTAATAAGTTTATTCTTTGCCATTTTAATCGCTATTATTGTCATCCCCTGAATTAGCTAAAGAAGTTTTACACACACAAGGGTTGAATTTGGTTCAAGAACAAGAAATGCTTTTTTACAGGGAAGGGTCAAGATATGGTTTTTACTGTTTATGGTGAGCACTGGAGGATTATGACTGTACCCTTTTTTACTAATAAGGTGGTGCAGCAGTATAGATGGGTGGGAGTCTGAGGAATATAGTTCTCCCACTTTATAAAACTATTAATGTATATGTAATTATTTTGTGATAAAGAAAGTCTATGTATTGACATTGACTTAATTATCAATTTCTTTTTATTCTTCTTTTTCTTTTTCTCTTGTTTATTCTCATGCATCTACCAAGAAGTTTCTAACTTATTATATTGTATTAGTGTACAAAATTTTAAAAAGTAGTAGAACACAAACTACATTAAATGAAATGAAAATAACTAGGCACAGTTTATTTTTAAAATAATAAATGAAGGAGAAACTCCAAAAGAAAAAAATAAGGAAAATTAATGGGTATGTAACATCTTATTAGTAAAAAAGAAAAAAATACAGTATGTAACACTTGTCTATATGTGTCAATTCCTCTTCTGAATTTAGATTCTAGGCCCATCTGTAAATTAGCCCATTTTACAAATCCAGTCCATAGTATTCTAACCCAACCAGCCTAGTAGTGGGTGGTGAAGTACATAAGTTTCTTTAAGCCCACGAATCCAACACTTCCACTGCAAATTAGGGTTTTTGCTACCGAGCATCTTTCTTCGTTCATTTCATCTTCCTTTGCAACCCTCAATCATGGCGGAGCAGACGGAGAAGGCGTTTTTGAAGCAGCCAGGTGTTTTTCTAAGGTGAGTGTTCTGACTGATGCTTCATGCCTTTTTCTGTTCAAGTCCGTAAGTTGAGAAGGATTCGAGGTTAAGATTTGCGTTTTGTTGTTTATCTGATTTCGGCAGCTCTAAGAAGACTGGGAAGGGAAAGAGGCCAGGAAAGGGAGGCAATCGATTCTTTAAGAGTATCGGTTTAGGATTCAAGACTCCTCGTGAGGCTACTGAAGGTTCGTATTCACTTGCTCTAATTATATGAAAGCCATTGCTCAATTACTGTATTTAATTTGTTTCTGGCTGGCTTCTGCATTGTTGATTTATATTTTAGATATGAGCTTTCCCATGTATAGTGAATATATATTTTATTATGGTCTGAATGGCGCAGAACAGTACAAGGCTAGTTTTCGATTTCCACTTTCGATCTATGCAAAGTAGGTTATTTTCTTTCTATATTGTCTTGATGTATTGAGTCTCAACTAGTTTAGGATTAAGGTCGATGTACACGCCTTAAGCAATGGGCCTACTCAATGCAAATGGCAAAAAACTTGTATTATGTTTCTGCAACTTAGTTGTCATTTGGTAAATCTCTCTTAAGTAAGAATTTGAAGTTTATTGCAATGTGGTTGGCACTTGGTAAATCTTTCTACTAAGTTATAGTTTTTCCCTTGTAGTTGTCATTTGGTAAATATTTCTATTATGAAGTTATTTGACATGATGACTTATTAGCTGGGACTCAAAATATTAGGATTATACAGGATGCAAGTCATCCATCTGTGTTCATGGTACTGTCTTGCTTTGTCCAATCATGTGGCCTTTCTTTGATTTTCTTTTAAATCTTCTACAGAACTTCCGACAAAACCAAAGCATTTAGGATTGAAGCACTTCTGTTTTTCTCTCTAGCTTTTTCTCTTTTCTCTTTAAGCTCATTACTGTGCCTTTGTTTCACATAAACTGGATATTGGTTCTCCAAATATTAAACCTTTGACTGAACTAGGCTTCTGGAAATACGGGCTAAGTTGAAACTTGTTTATCTCTGTTGTGCCAGATATCATTTGATTATTTCATGGGTTTCCTTAATTTCACCTTGTTCTGTGATCTAACCTTATGTTTGGCCTAATTTAATTTAGGTACATATATTGACAAGAAATGCCCATTCACTGGCAATGTTTCTATCCGAGGCCGTATCCTTGCTGGTACATGCCACAGTGCTAAGATGAACAGAACCATCATTGTTCGACGCAATTACCTACATTATGTCAAGAAGTATCAGAGGCAAGAGCTCGTCACTTATACTATGTTGCTTGCACTTTATTTGTTCATTTGTTAGTTTTAACACATGGGTTATTTCAGATACGAGAAGAGGCACTCCAATATTCCAGCTCACATATCACCATGCTTCCGTGTGAAAGAGGGAGATCATGTTACTATTGGACAGTGCAGGTTAGGACCACCTTATTTTGATTTCTCTATAGTAATTTTTCAACATTTGCTGTTATTGTACATGACAACATTTTCTGCTTGACAGGCCTTTATCCAAAACTGTGAGGTTCAATGTATTAAAGGTGATTCCAGCCGGTTCTGGTGGTGGCGGGAAAAAAGCTTTTACCGGAATGTGAACTTGAGTGTTTCTTTTTTAATGTTTACATCTAGGAATGATGTCAAGGCATTTCTGCTTTTACTGAATTCTCGTCTTCATTGATATTCCTTTGAGATTCAAAGTTTGAAACTTAATGCTAGTAGTAACAAGCTTTTCTTTCCTATTGTGAGCCCCTATGTGTACTGTTCATCTTATGAGAGGTTTGATTAAACAGGATTTATGGTTACTTTAGTCTACTGGTACATTGCCATTTGCCACAATTAATACAATACTACTATAGTATCAATAGATTTTCTTTGTTCTAAAAATGAGAGACCATAAGTGCAACTGTTAATAAGGTTGTTACTAGTAGTAAGTTGTGTGAGTTTATATATGCAGAACCACTCTTCTTATAATGTCACCATTCTTTTTTTATCTTTGAGTAATGAGGACAAAACTAGGGAAAGGGGAATTTTACACATTGGTAGGTCCTTATTTTTTTTTTCGTTCCATGACTGGCGGTTTATGAATGTGTAAGTGCAAGTTTAATGTCACCTTACAATAACAATAACTATGTTTCAGTGTTAAACAGATTTATTCGTGATATGACTTTCCACTTCATTCATCTAGTTCCGTCTTTATACCAAGGAAAAATTATTGCAAGTTCTCTTTATATGTTGTGACATATGTATATGATCTATAATAAGCTAAAAGACTTTGCAGGTGTGAATATGCTTATACTAATGGTCATAAACACGATAATAGGGCGACAACTAACTATTCTACACTATAATTCACAATGAACTTTTGATTTAGTTTAAGGGCATAATACATATATTGGATCTTAAACTTGGCTTCAAATTTCAACTTTGACCTCCAACTTTCATAGTGCACAAACATGCACTTTAACTATCCAACCTTTTAACAAATAAACACGCGATTTTTGGAGGCAAAGAGCGTGAAATGCAAACGCTGCCACGTGTATTAATGAGCCACTCAATGGCTGCCAACTAATTAAATACTTTACACGTCCATTTTAGAACTAAAAAAATAAAATAATATATTTTTAATTAATATACAAGGGTTATAGCTCTTTTTCCACAATGACAAAAAAAAATTAGAAGCCATTTGCACTAAATATGAGCACAAATCGTTTTAAAAGAGAGGGAAAAAAAATTGATTTGAAAGAGGAGGAAAGAGAAATGAGATTTTTGATTTGGAAATATAAAGATATATATAAAAGGGATTGATTAAGGGTAGATTTGTCATTTCAACATTTTTTAACTGTTGTGGGCCTCGAAAATTACTCCTAATTGTGCAAAATACGTGCACATCACGCGTTTTGCAAGGTAGGACACGCGTGTTTATTTATTAAAAGGTTGGATAGTTAAAGTGCTTGTTTGTGCACTATGAAAGTTGGAGGTCAAAGTTGAAATTTGAAGCCAAGTTTAGGGTCCAATATATGTATTATGCCTAGTTTAAGGGTGTGTTTGGTACGAAGGAAAAAGTTTTCTTGGAAAACAAATGGATTTCTAATTTATTTTCTCGTGTTTGGTTGGTGAGTAGAAAATATTTTTTAGTGTTTGGTTGGTGAATGAAAAATATTTTTCAGAAAAAAATCTTTTATTTTTGGCTTGAGACTAAAAAATACTCTTTAGGAAAATAATTTATGATCCGAAAATCAACCCCGATAATTGATCTAGGACTCGATCCCGACACCCAAACTAGGACAAGACCCCGATAACCATTTCAAAATTCAACCCTGAGATGATCGAGGAAATGAAATCGCGGGGAGGGCTTGTGGGGTAGGGTGGCATAAAAAACAATTTTAAAAAAAAATTGAAATATGTTTCAAAAACATTTTTTTTTTAAAATAAAATTTTGATGGGGGTGGCGCGCTGGGGTATGGATGGAGTTGGCGTAAAAAATATTTTTTAAAAAACTTTGAAATATCTCCCAAAAACAGTTTTTTCTTTAAATTTTTTTTTGATGGGAATGGTCTGGGTGGGGGTGGCCGGGGGGAGAGGGTGCCATAAAAAATGATTTTTTTTAAAATTTGAAATATTTCTCAAAAACATTTTTTTCTTAAAACAATTTTTTGACAGGAATGGCCTAGGGGGAGAGGGTAGGGGGATAGCGTAAAAAATAAAAATAAAATAAATTTGAAATATTTCCTAAAATTATTTTTATTTTTAAAAAAAAATTGACGGGGTGGCGGGGGGAGTGGTGTAAAAAACTAAGTTTGAAATATTTTTCAAAAGCAATTTTTTTTGGGTGGGTTGGGTGAGGTGAGAAAAAATCTTAAAATTTAAAACATTTTTTAAAATAATTTTTTATTTTTTATTTATTTTTTTGTTTGTGGGGAGAGGGGTGGGGGGGGGGGGTGGGGGTGGTTTGGTGTAGGGATAAAAATATATTTGAAATTTTAAAAAATAAGAAAATTAAATATTCTTTTTTTGAATGTTGAGAGTCAGGTACGAGTAGGGGTGGACATTCGGTTATTCGGTTCGGTTTTATCAAATTTTGATTCGATTTTTTGATTTTCGATTTTAGAAAAGTGTGCACCGTATATTAAACCAAACTAATTCGGTTCGGTTCGGTTTTTCTACTTCGATTCGGTTTAATTTGGTGTTTTTAAATCGGTTTTTCGGTGTGAATGAAAAATAAAATAAAAATAAAGTATAAGATACTTAGAAATTTAAAACTATGTTAAAGAATAATGTGAATTACCGTGGAACACTTATTGTGCTAATCAAAAGACTATATTTGTCTTTATCAATAACATTGTGCCTCCAACAATTTATCGAGAAAACAAGTATGAAGATGGTTCCTTTACATAATGTACATTGGTAAAAATATGTTTGAGTTTCTCTTGGAAATTAATATTTCAAGTTAACTATTGAATTGTACATTTGATGTTACTTTGATTTGTTCATGAATGATTTAATTGTTGATTGAATT
>JAJOOS010019223.1:0-12358 GCA_029582725.1 Solanum chiquidenum
CTTTTTATAAGTAGCTAAACAAATTTCTGGTAACTTCCGAAGCACATTTTTAAGAACTTTTTGGGTCATTTCAAATATAATCATTTCATTAAGTTCTCAACTCCAAACTCACATATGAGGCTCTAGTTTCACTCTATCATTTTCTGAGTCGTTACAGATGATATCTTTTTGTACAAAATATATTTTGCGTTGATTCTTAATTGTTTGCAACCTTAAGATATGTACCTACATCTTTCATAAAGGATATACAGTCCAATTTTTCCGTTTTCTTTTTCAAATCTAAGTTGCGACATGAGGTACTAGGCTGGCCAGAATCATTGTTTGGGGAGTTTAGTCGTATTTGTACAGGCTAAGCTTACTTGTGATGATAATCATGTTTTACTTCGACATTATTGAGCTGCTAGGAATTAAAGAAGTTATTTAATTGTATTTTTAAGGTTGTATATCTTCATGAACAAGTTGAGGACCTTGAAATGTTGGTTGGTCTACGGTCTGAACTCGCGAAGTTGTGTTGGACTGTTTCTTTGCTAAAGCAATGAGGTTTGTGTATAAACTTGTACTTGCACTCTTTTAACTGCTGGTATATCTGAAAGTTGATGTTGGTACCTTGGTTACCTCTTGTAACTTTGCATTGTAGTGTTGGTATCAGAGCCTAGGTTTGTGGTTCTAGGACTTTTGCTGTGAATTAATTGTATACTTGTTTGCTTTCAAAAAGGTTCTATTTAGAGTTCTTGTTCACTTACATGGTTTATCATATTTTTATTGAATTAGATTGCACATGCATCTAGTACATGTCCCTAATGCAATGTGATCTCCCCTTTTGAAGGAATTAAGTTATGGCCTCTTCTTCTGACCGACCTTAGGAAGCTGCTCGTGAAGGTTTGGGTGCCTCAGTTTCCCAACCTCATGCATTGGAAGGGGCTGGAGAACATTTATCGAATCAATATGTTCCCCACACTAGTGGGTCTGAAATGGGAAACCATCAGGGTGTAAGAGCTGGTTCACATCCTCACATGAGTCGTGGTACTCAAGCCATGAATCCTCCTTTTCAACAAATGGCTAAATTCTTCCACCACATGGCTGAATCGATGCATGATCCCAATGGGATTAACTTTGAGAAAATGAGGAAAATGAGTGGTGTGGAGTTTGAAGGCACTGTTGATCCCACTGATGCTGAACAATGGCTGGAGCGTATGGAGAGGGTGTTTGAGCAGTTGGAGTGTGCAGATGTTGCCAAATTTAAGTATGCTATTTCACTATTACAAAAGGATGCTTATGATTGGTGGTCAAGTGTTCCGAATACCAAGGTAAAACCTCCGATTCTTACTTGGGACTTGTACATGATCTATGTGTTGTATATTTACATGAAATTTTGAGGACTAATTTGATCATGTCACCATGGGTTGTAATATAAGTATGTCTATATGTTTTGTTCTTTTGGGGTGTGTAAACTCAAGTCTTATAATATATGAAATTTACTATTAGTTTTGAATGTTTGTGTGAAGCATCAACCGACTGATTTCGGTACTCGGAAGTTGGTAATATTCTTGTTATCTCATACTTAAGTGTGAAGATAATATATGCATGAAAAGCTCGTCAGTTATTTGCTTAAATTATTTTGGGAGGGTTTTTCCGTCATAAGTTAAATTCTGCACCATGTCAATTTTAACATCAAATAAATGTTTAAATGGGCAAGATATATATTCTTAGCTAAATTATTTGTTATGAACCTAATCCCTCTACTAGATTAAAATCAATATGCCCTTCATTAATCTCTTTTAAATGTCGCAAGTATTAAATTAGTTTTCTTGTTTAAGTGGTAGTATCCTTTCGAAAGGGTCTTCACAAGTGTTAGTATCCTTTCGAAAGGGTCGTCACATGAATCGATAAGCCTACGACATTCCTTTCATAAATAACTAATGAATGTGTCTTGACTTAATGAACGTGAATCTGTAGACCTAATATTGGTATGCCTTTTATAGATGAATGATGAAGTATTCTAGGCTTAGTCTTAAACCGGTAGACCTAGTGTTGGTAGCCCTTCATGATAAGTCTAGAAACTAATGTGATGATAAACCTTGAATCGGTAGACCCAATGTTGGTGGCCCTTTCATGTGTGAAATGATGACCTTGTATCGGCAGACCCAATGTTTATGGCAGCCTTCTTGGAAAGTCAATGAGCTATCCTTAATGTACCTTGAATCGGTAGACCTAATGGTGGTGGCCCTTTCTTGTGTAATGTACTTTGGGTCGTAGACCTAGTGATTGGTAGCCCTTTCTTGTGTAATGTACTTTGGGTCGTAGACCTAGTGATTGGTAGCCCTCTCAAGTACAATAATGTTAATGTGAATGAACTACTCTATGGGAATGGAGGCTAAGCACCGAGTGGATAAGTTAAGATGGAAACTCTCCCAATGTTAGGTTAGAGTTCCAATGAACATCTTCATATCCCATAATTATGTGCCTACATAGGACATTAGCCAGTGGGTTCCACCCAAAGCTAAAATGTTACCTATCCTACCTTCGGCAAATAGACCAACCCTTACTATTGTGGGATAGTACATCAGATTCCATGACTTAGCTCTCATGGTCTATATCGGTTAAACACCTATTCCCATTATGTGAGATGTGCATTATAGTTTCTTGAGAGGTTCTACGAAGTGTGGGTAATAGTATGGGATGCTATCCGTACATGGCACGAGTAGGCTTCAAGAGGGCTATAGTGAGTTCTCTAAGTCTTAATGACTAATGAATGAATGTGCTCTTAATGAAGCTAATGAAGAATGTTAACTTTATTGTCTAATGTGATAATGCATGGTTTGTTTGTATTGTCATAATGAGTTGCTTATCATGCTTTATGGAATGTAAAGGTTCTTTGTCTATTGTGGCCTCAAGGAGTACTTAGTGTGAGTGGTAGTATGGGATGTCATGCACACATGGCACAAGTATGACTAGGGTTACCTTAGATGATGTTCCTAAGATGTTGTAATGAATTACTTGATGAGTATGCTTATGTATTGTATGGTTGTACTAAAGGAGCATGGTGACTTTAAATGTGAGAATGAAGAATGGTAAGTTCACTTTTGGTGGCCTTGATGTGGTACTTAGTGTGGATAGTGGTATGGGACGTTATTCATACATTGCACATAGTATAGCTTGGGGTTGCTTGAGGTGAAAGCTTAATGTAATAAAATGTCTTATATGGTTGATTATGTCTAATGTGAAGAAATGACTTGTATGTTGGTTATGTTTGTACATTATGCCTCTTATACTTATGTTCATGAAGTTTTCTCAAATTGGCATAAAAGCATGACTTTCAAATAAAATGTCCGTTTTAAGCATGGTTTTTGCATGGCTATCATATTTAGTACTTAATTGTGCTAACCCATATTTCTTCTTCTTTTTTTTACAAAATGTAGGTTCCGGTAAGTGAGTCAAGTTCTATAGTTCAAGCTTGGATTGAGTTCTTCCAAGACTATTGGTATTTCCTCAAGGATTCTAGGACAAGTGTTTAGGTGTTTCTTGTCTTTCATTTGTAATAGACATATGTTAGACTTTCGATTGTAAAGGGTCGTGACCCTACTTTAGTTTCGAGATATTATTTTAGATGGCCATGTGAGACAATAGACTTCCGCTGTTTTAAATGAGTATTTTCGATTGTATGAATATAAATAAGTTTTAATTCCGTACCATTGTCCTTATATCGAATGTTATGAATGTTATGAGGCCTGTATGCGGCTCTTCAGAGTCTTGTACGTCGTGTTACGTCCGGGGTGTAGGCTCGGGTCGTTACAGTTTTTAATTCTTTGGTTTGTTTTGTATGGTTTTGGGGTCTATAATAAAAATCATATTTAGTGATTATGTGTTTTCGTAAGTGATTTGGTGAAATTTATTATTTTGTATTAGTTTGGTGTAATTCTGATTTTTTTGGTGTCGTTCGGAGTTATTTTTTTTATATGATGATGGTGTAAGTATTGATTCATTGATGTAATTCTGATAATTTTTTGTGTCATTCAGAGTTGGTATTTTTTTTAGATGATGATGGTGTACATGTTGATTCTATTTTGGTACATAATGATGGTGTAAACACCATATTTGAGTTAAGCATTATCATGTCATCAAAAAGCATTATGTATAACATAATATATAAGTTGAATACATTGAAATGACCATTCTGTTTGACGAGAATCACAACTAATAAGTTTTGGTCTGAAACATGTAGATACCACTAAAAAAACAACTCTAAAGAGGTAATGCTACCACCAATTACAAGAAAATAACCAGGCAGATCACCAAGTAACGACCGTAAGAAGGGATTCAACGAAGGAAAATACAAGAGGAGTAAAGTCGCTTGTAGTAAATGTGGTACATCAGGGCATAACAAAATGACTTGCCCCAAGTTTGCTTATCAGAATTAACAATGATGTATTATTTTCAAAAAAAAATCTTAATGTTTTCTTGCTTCTTGCAAAAATTCTGGGATTTTTTAAGAATGATAAATGCAATTTTATCCAACTTTGGTTACTCTTGATTAGTGTATTCTTATTATTAGTGATTTAATTGACATATCGTTGGTATTCTCGTGTTTGATTGAAAGGCAGGTATTAAATACCAACCTTAAATATTAAATATGAACAACAACTACTTAGAGTAATTGAAACCAAAATTATTACACAATTTTCAGTTAAATAATTTGGTATATATTTGAGTAATACTAAAAAATGTTAATCAATAATAATGGTTGTTATAATGGCTAGCAATTACATATTTGGTGTACTTTTGGTGAAATAATCACAAAGATTATTCAAATTGGGGGTACATAGTGGCTGATATTTTGGTATTACGAACATTTAATACACAAAAAACGAGTTAAAGTGATGAGTTTGGTTTGAATTGAAACCAGAATTAATGCACATTATTAACGTAAATTTTTTGATATAATAGTTGAGTAATACTAAAAAAATGTTAATAATAATGGTTGTACATCATAACCACCAAGTACACAATTGGTATACTTGTGGAGGAGTAAGCAAAAATATTGATAAAATTGAGGAGGTATATATTGGCTGATATTCTAGTATTTTGCATATAAAAATCAATGTAACAATGAATTAACGTAAAAAAAATTGATTTGAAATCAGAACTAACCCACATTTTAAACGTAAATATAGATTGGTATAATATTGGAGTAATACAAAAAACAAAAATATTGGTATTATATACCAACAACATACATTCAATCTGTAGCAACTATTTAAGTTCGAATATAAAGTTTGAAACAACAATGAACATAGACAATTGACGTAATAAAAGCACATTTTCGTAATAATACTATGGTATATTACCAATCACACATATTGGTATTATAAATCAAACTTACACTATAAATTTTGATTTTACTCTTAATCTTTTAGAAATGGGGATTTCATCCTCAAAATCACTGTCATGAGGATAACTTTCTTCAACCAATTATAAGGATAATAACAACACACTCATTGATTCGATTAGAGATTTTGTTGTTGTCTCTAAAACTGATGATTTTTTTCAGTTTCTTCGCTTTCACTGACGGTACCAATAACAATTTTTCTCTTTCCGTAATTTCAAAGTAATGCTCCATATCTCAAATAAAAAATTTCAGAATAAAAAACTGTCATTGATATGTTCATATCTTCTCGACACACATACTCATCAAATACACAAGTATATAAATTACAATCATTATAAAAAATATGGAATAGGACTTTTTTCGAGGCGTTTAATCCATAGAAATCGAAATATGAAATAGAAAAAATTAACAATGGTGAAAGGGATGGATGAAAGTGAAGAACTGAAAGTAAAACAATGGTGAAGATGATGGAAGAGAGAAGGGTGAAAACTTTTAGCAAAATAAATTACATAGGAATATCTAATGTTTTGAATGAATAAAAATGTTGGGAAGTTAAAAATGTTTCACTTTGGTGTAAAGACTTTTACTTTTCGTGGATTGTATAAAAAATGCAGTAAAATAAAAGGTTTTTTTTTGACAAAAAAAAACATTTACTTTTGTGGAGTGTATAAAAAAGGCAGAAAAATAAAAATATTATTGGATAGGCACAATAACGTGTGACTTAAAGTAACGTGTGACTTAAAAATAGTAATCAAAGAGATAAAATATAGGAAAATTAAATACCATAATTAGCATCCCAAAATTAGGCAAATAATCTCAAAAAGAGGAGAGAAGAAAATCAACAACTAAAAATTAAATTAAATTCGAAAAATCAATTATTTTTCTATGTTTGTAATTTTAAAATTATGTTTGTAATTAAATAAAAGTATGTGTATATACTGTTAATTAAAGTCTTAAGTAGTATATTATTATAATTTTCACTTAATTAATTGTTGATAAGCTATGACTAATACATTTCTTAATTTATCTATCTTCTAATTTTAATTACTTTGATGAACATTGTATACAAAACAATAAATTTATTTATGCTTATGATTATTAAAATTGCTAATATTTTAAAGGCTTAAAGGGTGGATTTTATTTTTATTTTGGACTATATATATATGATGTCATTGATCAAGGATAAGATGGTGGATTCAAGTTTCATCGCACCAAAAGGGTAAGACATCGATTAAGGTCTCGATGCACCATGATGATAAGATTTTGGATTCAAATCCCTTCATATTTCGGCCTATCACACCTCTATATGGATAAGACAATGGGTTAAAGTCCCAATGCAATATATTGATGACTGAGCAAATTGATAAGCTCTTGATTAAAAAAACTGTGAAGCCCGTCCCATTGAATATGCTCCATTCTTTGAGGTGAATGTGATAGCAATACATTAAAAGTCTGAAAGATGACAAGATAATTTTATGATTAAATATATGAATATGGACATGAAGGGGCAAAATTATAATAGTCATCATTGTGATAATTATAAAACAAAGAACATTATAAGTTAATGACCTTTAAAAGAGTGAAGGTAATTTTTGTCATCAAAATGATATGAAAGGTCATTAGAAACATGTTTGTTATGAGACCTAATAATTTGCTAAGTTTATAAATCCTCCATCAAAGAAAAGGATGAAAAAGTGGTGATACACTTGACTTTCAAAAGTGATGTCGAGGTATGTCCTATTAATATGATAAATTTCAAAGCATTACAATACTTCTAATGAAAGGAATAATTATGAAGCATGTATATATGATTATGGTCAATTCCTTGAAGAGAATGTGACTTGTGGTAAGTATCATGAAAAGTGGACCATTCTTGAAAATGAATGTGTCAAGAGACGATGAAAATTATAAATAAGGACATACTCATGTATGATTTAATAAATATCACAACTCACTCTTATGGGAGGTTAGAGAGAAATAAAGAAATTTTATGTTGGTATAAATGGTCATTGGTCAAGTACTTTTAGTACATCACAAATATTGTGGTACGTTTTATTATGAACTATCAAAATGACAAAAGAAGAAAATAATTCTTGACCACAAAAATTTGTCATTGATTATGTATCTCTGTACGTCAAAAATATTTTGTCATGTATTAAACAAAAGGGAGAAGACACTAATGACAAAAGTAAATCAATAAACAAGTTTTGCTTGTAATGATTTTGACCATGACAATAATGATATAAATCTCTCCTTGAAAGAGATGTTCACCACACAAACAATGTTATGAAATCTATGGTAGTATCCAATGTTAATTGTGAGCTTTGGTGAGTCAATGTGCTACTACCCAAAGAAATAAAATTGCTCATGCTGGAATTGTAGTAAGTCTCTAAAGAAACTTTTTTAGTTTAAAAGAAATAGTAAAAATAATAATATTATATTGAGACTATAAAATATGAAAAGATTTAAGCTCTTCGTATAATCAAAGTGGGTTATAAGTATTTATGTGAAAGATTACCCATGTTTTCATGTTGTTTGTGGTAACTAAATATGGGCATGATAATGGAATCACATGCAAAATAAACTAGAAGTTTATTGAAATAAATATCAGTTGGCATGATCGGTTGATGACCATCCCGATTCAAATACGATACGAAAATAAATGATAATTCATGTGGTTATGTATATTGAAGAAATAATAAATTCTTCAAGAATTCTCTTGCATTGTTTGTTCTCATGATAAAATTATCATTGTATCAACTAAGGTTGAGATTGTATCTCCTGAAATTTTGAAATGTATAAAAAGGTGAATATGGGCATGCTCACCTGTCATGTGGACAATTTACTATTATATAGATGCATCTATGTTATGGTCACATGTGATTTATTATCAACTTGAAATTTGATTTTTGCAAAGGTTGTTTGCTCGAATTGTTAAATCAAGAGCACACTTCAAATTATAAAATTATATCGATAATGTTGATTTATATTTAAGTGGTCTAAGCAGAAATTATATGCATCCAATTATAGCTAAACCATTGGTATGAGAAAAAAACTCCCAAAAGAAATTTGGTATGAGATGTGTTATTTAGAGTGTAGCAACACTTATACATATCAAGTCAACAAGGTTCCCCTATCACAATTGATTCAAGGTCAGGAACCAAATAATTCTCATCTAGAAATTAAAATGTGTGATATATTATTTCATTGCTCCACCATTACGCAATGCACAAAGATGAGTCCCTAAATAATGTTGGGTGAAACATTAGGGGGAGATAAACAACTGAAAAAATAAGTTATACGTAATGAATTATCATTGGAATGATCCTCATTGAAGAGATATTTAAGTCAATTGTTAGACGCATTTGCTGACCCTATGTTATAATCCAGTTATAAATGTTTCAATGAAAAGTTCTTGAAGGACATAATTTATGGCATGCCTGAAGCGTGATAGATTAATCGATTCGAAAGATAAAAAATTTTGAAGAAGAAAATGAGCAATTGATCAAGATAGTCATAATAATGAGACAAGTGCTTTAGAAAGAACACCATGACATAACACTTTATAAAAATCTTGGCAACGGTTCAGGTACCTAAAAATGATGAAAAAATAAAGAGAGCTTGACAAGTTATGTCACATAAGAATCGATATCAAATAACCGTCGACGATATGTTGAATATAATGTAGCGCTCAAAATTATAAATGGTGATGAAGATCTTGATATTAAATCTGTCGAGAGTTGATATATAAATGATTGGCCAAAGAAAATACAATTCAAGTATATTTTTATTCACTTGGAAAAGTGATGTTTTGGACTTATTTTGTCCATATACCAAGATATAGTGTTAGTGGGGTACAAATGAATAATTGTGCAATAAGTAAAATTGTAAAATATAAAGTACGACTTGTGCATTGAAAAATAAAGATTTTTCGCACAAATCTTGACATTATTGTATGGAGATGTATACTCCCAAGGTGGATGAGGTTTCTTTCAGTCTGACAATATATGAAAATTTGGAATACGCATGATGAATGATTATCATGTCTAGCTAGACAGTAAATATTATATGAAAATTCCTGAAGTATTTAAAGGTTATAAAGCGATTCTATTGAATAGTACCCCAATGGTTGTAAGATCGCATGACATAACGATCAATTTCAATCTCATTAAAGTGGTTAGAAAGTACCATGTCATAGTGCAATTGGTGCACATATGTATCCTGTTATTACTATTCATGGTAAATAATTTTATTAGTATGCATGCAAAATATAATATCACTCTTATCAGTGGAGATATTAGAGTGATCAAATATCGATATAAATTATTTATTCTGATCAATTGTGTCGAGGTTTATTGATCATGAAATTATAGAAAATTATGAAGTTTGATCTCACGAAAGTAATATATTTTCATTTGAAAATACTGTCATATCAAGTCATTCCACAAGACAGACAATCTTATTGAAATTGTTCGTTAGTGCTCAATTGTTGCTACTAATAAATTGAACGAGCAATTTGTCTACGTCGACAAGATCACGAATTGAGTGATTGTCAAAAATATATTTGGTTGAGATCAATAAACATATTCAGAAAATATGTAACCTTTCATTGAAAAGAGATATTCCAACAACATTATATGAAGACATTGATGCATGTCTAGCTCAACAAAGAGGAGGACACATCAAAGAAGACTATACAAAATATATTTCATCAAAGTTCTTCTTCTTATTCATGATTTTCAAAAGAAGGATATAGCCGATGTTTAACACTTCGTATTCACCAAGGCATTATCAACTTCAACCTTTGAGAAGTCGAGATATAAGATTGGACTGCATCATTTTCGAGTTGTTAAATGATGTTTTAATCAGGGGTATAATACGCGCTGCACTCTTTTTCCCTTAACCAAGGTTTTGTCTCACTGAGTTTTTCTGGTAAGGTTTTTAATGAGTCAGCTCTCAATGCGTATTACTAGATATGTGTACTATTTTTTCTTCACAAGAACTTTTTCCCAAAGGATTTTTTCCTAGTAAGGTTTTAATGAGACAAATTATCTATTGATAAAATCCAACGACTAATAAAGACATCATACTATAGATGTTCATTGTACAGTTTCCTAAATAAGCTTGGAATCAAGAAGACTATTTACAAGTTGCTTTACAAGCAGGTACCTATAAGCAACTTACAAACAGCTCCGCAAGCAGGTTCCTCTAAGCAACTTACACAAACATGTTTTAAAGCAACTTACAAGTAGCTCTTCAAGTAGGTTTATATAATCAACTTACAAGTAGCTTCCTTCAAGCAATTTGTATTAAGACAGCAAGCCATGCATATTAAATAGGGAAAATTGTATATAATAGCAAACTATTAATTCAAATTAAATGCTATAAATATACTTTGATTTAATTGTACCCTATAGCAAACTATTGCTTTTTTCGCCACTCTCCCTGGTGGAATATCGCTCGCCACTCTCGTTTGGTGGCAGTCTCGCTCGCCTCTCTCGCTTTTATACAAACACAAATATATAAAATGCATTTGTGTTTGTATAAAGCGAGAGGAAATTGTATATATACATATATTTTCGTTCCCTTCTCTCCCCTCTCCCAGATCTCGCTTGCCACTCTCCCAAATCTCGCTCGCCACCCTCGCCTCTCTCGCTTATACAAACATAAACGAAATGTATAAATTGTGCTTCTGTTTGTATAAAACGAGAGAAAATTATATATACACATGCAAATACATATATCTTCATCCATACACTTATAATTATACAATACAAATAGTTTCCTGCCCAGTTTTCTTTTGCCTTTCTCTCTTTCTCGTTTTATACATACACATATTATACAATTGATTTTTTGTATACAACTGCTTTCTTTGTATATGTATAGAGAATTATACAACTGTTTTTTTTGTATATGTATTGCGAATTATACATATATATGTTTGCTATGGAGCACAATTATGCAAACTTTGCTATAACATACAAATATGAATTTTGTGTTTGCTATATGTGAAAGTTGCTCAAACAATAGACATACATATTTATTCTTTCACTAAATTTTTTCTTTTACATGGACATCCAAGGGGAAATGTTGTAAAATAGTGGATGCCCATGTGGCTTATGGGCCCACCCACTATAGCAAACATCTATCCGCAAGTAACTTACCTTTTGAGGTTTATAAATAAGTCTTTTACTTGTATTAAATGAGACATAAAAATAGGAAAAAAGAATACTTTTACTCTTTTTTTTTTCTTTATCGTGTTAGTACCCGTTTGGATTGACTTATTTAAGGTGCTTTTAAGCCAAAATAACTTTTAAGCAGTTTTTAAGTGTTTGGGTAAAGTTAAAAAGTGCTTATAAGCACTTATTTTAAAGCCAAAATAACAAAAATAAGCCAAAAGCCATAAGTTAGAAATCCTAACTTGCGGCTTTTGGCTTATAAGTCATAAGCCATAAGTTAGAAATCCTAACTTATGGCTTTTGGCTTATAAGTCATAAGCCAAAAACCAATCCAACAGGCCTTACTCTCTCTATTTTATTCTCTCTCTTCTTTTGTTATTTATTTTATTTCTTATTGATTTATTATTAATATTTTATAACAATTAGGTAATTTTTTCAAAAAAATAATTATTTGTGCACTTGCCCAAGTGGATTTTGAACTCTTAGGCCCAAATTCCTGTAACGGATCGAAATGGACCCAACCCAAACACAACACATAATGTCTATTGATTTCTGCCCCAATTTCAAAGTTACTCTTATTGTACGGCGAAGTTGGCGCCGGCGAAATTGTTCTCTCTCTCCGTTGTACTCCGGTGGATCTCTTCAGTATATCCGGCGAAATCGAGTTGTAAGTTCCTCTCTAGATTCCTCGATGCTGAAATTAAAACCCTATTTCCATTTTTACAAATGATTTGCATTGCTTCGCTTGTAATCTCACTGTATAACAAACCCTAGAATCCAATTTGTATAGTTC
>JAJOOS010019226.1:0-12919 GCA_029582725.1 Solanum chiquidenum
CCTTATATCGACGCACTCTTGGTAAGTTGCAATAGTTATCATTCACGCATCCTGATATTGCATTTGCAGTTAACAAACTAGCTCAATTTATGCAATCCCTGAGTCTGGATCACTAGAAAGCAGTAAAAAGGGTTCTTCGATATCTCAAGGCATCATCAACATCGTGTCTGCAAATGTCTCGCCACTCTGATAGTAATCTATATATGTATGTCAATGTTGATTGGGTGGGCGATCCCTGTGAAAGAATCTCCACATCTGGTTACATACTCTTCTTGGGACCAAATTCTATTTGTTGGTCCTCTAAGAAGCAATAATCAGTTGATCGATCTTCTACAGAAGCAGAATACAAATCGGTAGCCAATGCACTCTCTGAAATTACTTGGGTCCACAACCTGTTGAATGAGTTACGATATAAAGTGTCGCAAACGCCAATAATTTTTTGTGATAACATTGGTGTTTCATATCTCAGCAAAAATCCAGTCTTCCACACAAAGATGAAGCACATTGCAGTACACTTTCATTACCTCCGCAACAGTGTGAACTCAGATAGAGTGATAGTCAAATATCTTCTTGATGTGGATCAAATTGCAGACACTCTCACAAAGTCGTTACCCAAGCCTGCCTGCCTTCAGTGTTTATTCAAGTTAGGTGTTGTTGCACCACACCTAACTTGAGGGGGTGTGTTGAGATAATTAATAGTCTGTTATCAATACTTATCAGGTTGTTAGAGTAGATATCATTTGATTCAATCTTTTCCATAAGATCAGATTAAGTTTTTAAAGTAGTTCCTTAGATTTAGTCAAGTTAGTTACATATTAAGTTGTTAGAGTAGTTCCTTAGAATTAGTCAAGTTAGTTACATCTTACTTGTATTTAAGTTGATGTTACGATTGAATACGATGATTCAAGTTTGCTTTGATTCTCAATCTCTTTAGACACGTGTAAAGTTGAAGTTAAAGTATTTCCGAAAAAGGAAAGTTCATTTTGAAACAGACTAAAAAAATAAATTAGGTCATTATTTTTTAAACGGAGGGAGAATTATGTTTCCTACTCATCTTTACCTTTACAAATTGTATTCCTTATTTTGGCATTTCATTATTTACCCTCTTCTGCTTTAAATGGTTGATCACCACCTTATAGTAATTATTTAGAAATATCTATAGAGTGAATTTATATAAGAACAATCTCAGCCACTTGAAGTTCGAATGTTTTTCCTCGATTGAACGTTCAACTAGAGAACTAGAAAGCTTATGTATTTTGTTAGAGTGAGTTGGATCTCATATCGGTTGGAGAATGGATTGGTGATCTGCTTATATGAACTTGCACAATCCTCCCCTCATGAGGTAGTTTTTTGGGTTGAGTTAATCCCAGATGTCACATCTTACATGTTTCATGTGCTCGCTCTATATTTGTGCGATTATTGCTCCTGAATCTACATATGTTACAATGATTAGAAGTCTGGCTGCTCATTCTTCAAGTGATGGTAATTACAAAAATATTATATTTGAATGTAGATGTATTAGTAGAATTTTTTACCTATGGAAATTACCCGTGTGAATATTCAAAATTTATATCTTGAAAGAAACAAACACTGACTAGACATGCTACAACTCCTCATGGATTGAGACAAAGTATTTGAGAATGCATTGACCATCTACTCATGAGATAGTAATAAATTGATGAAAATATAATGTCACTCACTTCAAGAGATTATACATCATTGTAAAAAAATCAGTTGAAGCTCATAGAAATGCTAATGCGTTTGGAAATGTTCATTTACCTCAATATGAGAAGTGATCAATAGCAGATTAGCCAAAAATGTTAACTCTATTCAGTTAAAAATGTTATGTTGTCTCAATACGGGATATATGTTTTGAGGTAAAGAAACATTTCCGGACTTAATAGCGTTTACATACTTGACTAATCATTTCACATATCGAAGTAATGGAACATGTTTGGACTCGATATGATTTACTTCTTCAACTAGTTCTTTATAACTATGATCTGTTGCAATCTATATATCTTTATAATGAACTATCAAATGCTGAAATAGAATAACAAAGAATGGAAGCTTGCACTAATGTCATGAAAATATGGACCCTGTTGGGAAGTAAGAGAACATATAAAGTAGTTTTGATGATTGATAAAGTGAACATGGTTCACTACTTGTTATCTTATGTTTACTCTATCAGGTGAACCGGGTTCTCAGACTTGACTGCAGACAATTTGTACAAATATGAAAGATTGCCGCAAAGAAGAAAGGGTGCAGAAATAAAGGAGCAAAAAAACAAATAAAGAAAGAGCTGAAACACAGGAGCAAAAAAGGAAAGAAATAAAGAAGCAAAGAAGGAAAGAAATAAATAAGGAAATAAATAAAGAAGGAAATAAACAAACAAGGAAAGAAATAAAGAAGTAGCAATTCAAGTCAAATAAGAAAAGAAATAAAGAAGTAGCAATTTAAGTCAAATAAGGAAAGAACTAAATATAGACAAGTTCAAGAAGAAAAAGGATGTTTTTCCTTTCCTTGTAGAAGTTGATGAAGGCAAATAAAACTATATAAAAGGTTCAAGCCAAAGAAGAAAAAGAGTCGTCTTTGCATAAACACAAATTGAGAGAATTTTCCAGTAAAGCGAGAATGGTACTTATTGCATATTCACGAAATTCATCATCTTGAGAGCAATAGTTATTGGAGAAAAACCACAGGGCTTCATCGCAGCAGCACGAGGATCAGGTTCACGAGTTGTGTTCAAGTATGAACTATTGACTGTTGAATTCTGATCAATTAAAGTCTAGGGTTATTAGTCTTTGTTGATTTGTTCTAGGTTTATTATTGAGTTGTAATAATTCCTAGATTGTGTAACAAGAAGTGGGTTTGACTTCTTGGACAGTAGAGTCTTGAGAGAATTGTAACAAGAAGTGTGTTTGACTTCTTGAGGGGTAGAGTTAAGACAGATTTGTGAGATAATTGTAACAAGAAGCGAGATTGACTTCTTGGAGAGTTGAGTCTTCGATTATAGTTGATCATTGGAGAGTTAAAGGTACTAGAGTTAGTTCCCTTTGAGCTGTAATCCTGAAAAGGACGTGAATCTTGAAGTGAATAAGATTGTATTGTGGTTTTTACCTTCCTTGAGGTAGGAAGGTTTCCACGATAAAATCTTTGGTTTATTTTGTTGCGTTTTGTTTGTCTCGACAAAGTACAAGAACCTGGTTCTTGTATAGGGTTAAGGTTTCTTCAATTGGTATCAAAGCATATCTTTTCATTAAAAGACTCACATCTTAAAAAGGATCACTGGTTGCACCACCTACACTACAAGAAGGAGTTTCTCAAACTCGATCACCACTGTTTAATGGAAAGTATTATGGATGGTGGAAGAACCGCATGATGGATCACTTACTAGGAGAAAACCCAGACCTATGGGAAGTCGTGTTGGACGATCCAACCATACCCATGATGAATGGAACTGATGGAACCACTCAAGTACCAAAGGACATGAAATAATGGAATGATGTGGATAAATTTGCAATTCAGAACAATGCTAAATTCAAAAAGATCTTGATATGTGGAATATGTCCAGATGAATACAATTGAATCTCATCATGTCAAGATGCAAAATAAATATGGGAAACTCTGCAACTGCACATGAAGGAAGAACTCAAGTAAACAAGTCTAAAATTGATAATTTGAACAGACAATATGAACTGTTTCGAATGGCAGAAGGTGAAACAATCAAAGAGATGCATATCAGGTGTCATGACCCAGGGGTACCCCCCAGACGTATCACGACGTATTTGACCCCGAAGGGGTCGCATACAAGCCCTTAGCATAATCGTAACATGAAGGTATATAAAATGCAGAAAATTTAAAACTTTTACAATAGAAGTCAAACTTCATTTTCATAAGGGAAAAATCATAAGAGTCTAGACCTTGTCTCATTTACCATCTAAAACATAGGAATACAAAGTTTGGGACTTAGCCCATTACATCAATAAAAGTTTCAATATAAGAAATACAATATGAAACTAAGAAATGGATAATCCATCCTCGAACTTGAGGACTCACCACAACTTGGAGATAAGCAATCCAAGTCTTTTTCAAGAAAGGAGAGTGTATATCACCTAGCCGGAACCTACACTTATCAAAATGTAGAAGAAGTAGGGGTTAGCACATAATATGTACTAAGTATGGAAGAATGCATAAATCCTTGAAATATGATAAAAAGGACATTTTAGTGAAAAGTATGCATTTGTCAAGTTTGGAAACCAATATGCACTTTCAATGTAGAAGACAAGCCATAATCACATTTATATTTATAACATAGTGAAATCATTACCTTAGCAACCCCAAAAGAACACTAGTGCAATGTATGATTAGCATCCCATAATACCAACCATACTAAGTACTCTTTGAAAGCTACCTTAGTCATACATATCATCTTTAGACCTCATCATAATCAGTAGTCATAAGTAAGGAAATAGTCATGTACATTACTTGAACATAAGGAAAGTCATTCATAGCAACTATCCATGCAACATACATGCATACATTCATGTCTCATCATAACATAAATAAACCATCCCATAACATCCTACTAAGTCAACTTGTGCAATGTAAAAGTGAAGTCTCATACCCCCACTCCTACTAAGTAAACTTCACAAGAAGTCATAGTTTAGTTCATGTCTTATTCATTATCTTATCATATAGGGAAAAGTAGCCCTAACCGACATAGACCATGTGAGCTACATGGAATCCGATGTTGTATAACCCCACACCGAAAGAAGGTGTCCTACTTGCCTAAGGTAGAACTAATTGTACAGTTATAAGGTGGATCCACTAGCTAAAGACCTATGTGGGCACATAGTTATGGGATAAGGAGATTGCTTCTAGAAATCCTACCTCTTGCATTGGCGGAGGATCTTCCATCTCATGAGCTTACTTTAGATAACCCGACCTATTGCATTGACATAAGGGCCTTTACCTCACTTTCCATATCCTCTCGGTACTAAGCATTATTTCCTAATTATACATAATTAGTCTTGAATTGTATTTACATGTGTAAATTGAGTGCTCTACCCTTAATTCAATACAACTCATAAAATAGCTCATAGATTCAATAAAGTGAGAATGTACTTTCAACCTTAGAATCAACATTAGTATGTGAGTAGAACTTTCACATTATTGTTCATAGTGTTTTCATGAGAATAGACTTTCAATCAACACAACAACATTATCATCATCCTAGACAATTCATACAAAATCAAGTGTAGGGGTAAGGGAAGAATGGCCTTTCAACAATACCTCAATTTACACAATAGTCATAGGATCTTTACTTTCCAAGTGAATCGTAAGTTCATACACAACTTTCACCAACATATACCAACCCTAGCAATTTACCCCCTTTCAAGGGTTATGAATCATGTCTCATAATTACACCTAAAGATACTACAATAGGCATGAATAAAACAAGATTCAATAACTAGATTAACATAGATACAATTCGTAGTAATCATCTTGCATCAATACACCCATCACAATTCATGAAATTGGGCTCATGGGGGAGTACATGGTTTCATGGGGAATTTTACAATAAAAATCACCATTAAACATTAAATCATCCATAATATAATATAATTAACACAATGAAATTATTTTTAGGAAGAACCCATGGTTAGAATGAAAACCCTAGTTTTATGGATTTGAAATCAAAGAGTTGAAGGGCTTCATGGAGAAAAGTGTTCCATGAATCAAGTCTCCCATACCTTGATTGATGTTTTCCTCACTAAATTGGAGTGAAAAGGATTGATCTTGAACCCTAATCTTGACCTTCTTCTTTGTTCTTCAATGGAGTCTAGAGAGAGAAAAATCTTGGAGAGGAGAGTTGGTTGAGTTTTGAGTTTGTGAGTTGTGAAAAGAGTTTGTTAATAGTTAATATATACTTATATATGTCTAAATACCTAATTTAAACCGACCCTAACTTTTAATAATTAAAATATAACTTACCTAATTTATTTTACCCTTGGCCGATATTCTTGACAGCATTGCATACCCCATCCACGACTCCCATCCACGGGGTGTGGATGGATCCACGGACCGTACTGGTCACTCATGGATTGGGTCTGGGGCTGGTCTTTTGTCCTTGGTCCAGGACTCATCCACGAGCCCCAATCTACGGGGCATGGAATGGTCCATGGACCGTACTGTGCTAACGTGGTTTGGGGCTGGGACTAGGAGATTTTGGGGAAGTTTGGGGAGGTTAAGTCTTGACTCACGACTCCCATCTACGGGGTGTGAGTCAACCCATGACTCATGGGAGCCCCATTCGTGGATGAAGTTTTTGGACAACTTTTGAGCAGCCCCCTTGGCCCTCATCAAGGACCCTTGGGGGATCCTTGGGGGGCCATGCCTTGACATTTTAAGTCCTAAAACATTAGTACTAGGTTAGGGAGGTCATTTTAGGACTTTAATCTTTACGTTTAACTCATTAAGGACACTAGACTACATGTTAGGCTCTAGTTTAGGTCATTAGATTTCCGGGGTGTTACACCAGGTTCGCTGCAATCATTAATGAAATCTACTCACTAGGAGAAATAATTCACAATGGGAAGGTTGTCAGAAAACTTTCGAGTGTTCTTCCAAAGTCTTGGGAAAGTAAAGTAGAAGCCATTACTAAAGCACGTGGTCTAGATAATTTAGCTATGGATGAACTCATCGGAAATCTCATGACCTATGAACTCAAGAAAAATCAAGGAAAGGAAATCGAAGGCAAAAGGAAGGAGAAGAACCTGGTTCTTAAGGCCACATTACCAGAATATTTTGAGGACGAAAACATCGCGCTAATGACCAAAAGGTTCTCAAGAATGTTAAAAAAGGGACAAATGTTCAAAGAAGGAACTCTCAGAAAACCCTTGAAAATCCAAGAGATCAATCAAGTGTGGAAGTCCAGATCACTTTATCAAGTTTTCTCCATTAAAATCTCTAAAGGAAAAGAGGAACAGTTCAGAGAAAGCAAAAGAAATCAAGAATGATAAGTACATTCCCACAAACAGACGAATGACTAATCAAGAAGTTGATCTCTCAATGAAAATAGCCTTTGCCGCTATGGGGGACTCATCAGAAAAAGAATCTGAGGATGGAGGACTCGAAAATCAGTCACTAACTTGCAATAGAACAAACAGATAAATATGATTTTCTTGCACTCATTGCTGAAACAAAATTAGAAGATGAGAGGAACACCTATAAATCCCGAGAAACGATTCTTGCACAAATGGATCGAACAGATTCTGAAGATGATGAAGAAGATGACAAAGAAAGCAAGGTAAGCTTCATTACATTAAAATAAATATTGATTCCTATTCTAAAAGGGAACTAGAATCCCTATTGAGTACTCTTATAGATGCATATCAGTCAATCAGTTCTAAAAGAGAACAAATGAGGAAAGACTATGAATCTTTAAGAGAACAAAATGACGATCTTGAGAAACACAATCACTGTCTTCAAAATAAATTAAAAGAGCATGTTAAGACCCAGAGTTAAGTCACAAGGGAAAAACTCTACTAGTGAACTTCAATTTGCTTTGGAAGAAGAAATAAAATGGTTAACCATAAATTGGCAGGCCTTAACTGAAAGAAGTAGGCTACTACAAGAAAATCTTGATAAAACCAAACTGAATCTGGAACAAAATCTTAGATGGACCAGGTCCTCTAAACTTTTAACTCAGACTCAAGAAAGGCAGACCACTAGGCGAAGTGGGATATGTTTTAGTAGATAGAAAAATCTTGTAGAACATACTATTCACTTGTCTAAAAGTGTATGTACTCATTGTGTAAACTCACGTCATTCAAGGACTCAATGTAAAGCTCAATTTGAGGCCTTTCAAAAAAATATTAAGTTCACTAAAAAGGAAAAGGCAGAAATGGTTAAGAACATGGTTCCAAATAAAAATACTCCAGATAAAAGGTTTTCTTATTTGCCTTTCTGGGCTAGAAGAGATCGTATTCATCCTTTTACTCACAAAAAGGGGCCTAAGCTAATATGGGTTCCCAAGACTAATATTTGACTAGTGTTTCAGGTGAAAGTGAGAGGAAAAGGGTCAACCTGGTACATGGATACTGCATGCTCCAAATAGGTGCTAAAAATGGTAGAAAATTTCCTCTCACTCTCTGATTTTCAAGGCGGCAGTGAAGTCCTTGAAAAGGATGAAAAGGGTGAAATAGTCAAGACTGACAGAGTTGAAAAGTCACAACCACAGGCCATAGAGACTGTGTTTTATATTCAAGTATTGAAGCATAGCACGTTGAGAATATCTGAAATTTGTGACAAAGAAAATAACGTAATCATGTGAATATCGTGTGCCAAACTGTAACTCCGGGAACCTGGTTCTGAAAAGACACAAGAATGTATACAAAGTTGATAAGATGCCCCTTCATGAAGAGAATTGTATTTGCCTCAATGTCATTAATGATATTTCTGTACTTGGGCATAAGAGAATGGGCCATGCTAGTTTTTCTCTTTTAAGTAAACTAGTCATGAAGGATCTGGTTCATGCGACTCTCCGAATCAAAACATGTGTAGCTGTTGTGCATGGTGTGTATGCAAAAGGGAAGTATGTGAAGTCATCATTCAAGTAAAATAAAAAGGTTGACACTGAAGAAAGTGACCTGATATCAAACATCTTTGATGATGCAAATTTAGGGACCATCGCAGATGAACCTGGTTCACATATGACAATCATTGATGCAGCTACAGTAGAAGATACTGTATTAACCCATGGTCTTGGAGCAATCAGGACACTTAGAGTATGGTACATCTTCAGGGGAGAACTTCATTGTGTGAACCTGACCCTTGTTATTCATTGACCTGGTTCTCTATTACTCAACTTGAGATTCCTTTGATCTAGGAGAATATGATGATGCAGACTTACTCATGAATGCCTTGAATAGGAAGAACTGGAGAAAAACAACCAAAGCTTGGTCTTGTCAAAAAAAGTTGATCCATTATCATGACTTCCTTTAATAATTGCCTAGTAAACTAATAATATTATGCTTGAGTAAGTATACAATGAATATATGCTAACTCAGTCTCGTACTGTAACAGGTACAAACTCTAGGCACATCTCAAACAATATTTAGAAGGTCTGTAGATATTATCCCTACTCTTTTACTAACAACATTAAGTGAATCATTGAGAAGCACACAACATGAGAATCTGGTTTTCTGTAATACTCAGGTATGTACCATCTTTTATCAATGCATGAATTTCCTGAGTTTGTGTCAAACATAAGCACTAGTGAACCTGGTTGATCATCAAAAATTCAATTCTTTTAAAAATCACCAAGAACCCTTTCTTTGACAATAATCATCATTCAATCTCAAACCACTCAAATGATGAAAACCTCAGTCTTGAAGCCACCCTTTCTTTAATTTAGGGGGAACCTTGTTTTACCTCTCACATCTGAACCAGGTTCACAAATTCCAAATTAATATTTCATCCATTCCAAGTGTATAATCAATTATCTCTCAGGGGAACAATTCTCTTAGGAACATACTATTATCGGTGCTTGCCTTCATTATTGATAAATCCATCTCTATTGCACCAAATTGTGATGAATCTCCTACTTATAGTTGGTACTCCTTCAAAATATCATCAAGAAAAGGGTTATCAAAAAAACCATGAAGGAGTGAAAATGTTATGGAGTAGAATTTAAAAAAAGTTGAAAAGTTCAAAGAAAGAGAGCTTCATAACTCTATTGCTGTTGCTCATAATGCATGAAAATATTCACATGGTCTCCTTAAACTTTTTATGCTCAACTAATGATGGACCTCATGTTGCTCTTGATGTAATTTCACATTCTAAGAAAACTGAACATAAAGAAGGAGCTGGTGCACAATGGGCGTACTGAAAAAATTATTGATTACAGTAAACATTCTTTTTCTCCCCACTTTAGTAATCTTCGTCCCAATCCTTATCCTCTATTTTTCCAGACTCTTTTATGTGCTTATGTTTGTCTCATACTCATGATATCATATGTTTTTGAATAAGGCTCTAAGGGCTTAAACTGGTACATATTTGCTTATTTTGCTTCTCATTGAAGATCTTGATTATTTGTGAGCTTAAGATGGCTAATATCCTCAGATTAACTTACCTTATTGTTAGCAGAAGTGTAATTGAAAGTATTTCCCAAGTGGCCATTATTTAAAATGATATTGCACTCATTGAATGTTAATCGAGTTCTTTGGTTATTGCTTTTCAATGATGTCAATAGGGGGAAGTTATATGATATGGGTTAGGAACATATTATGCATAGTTTTTCATCTTCAAAAAGAGGGAAATTGTTGGGGAGTGCAAGAATATGAAGTTTGTAGTTTTGATGATTGATAAAGAGTCTTGATGGTTTGTAGTTCTTGATGTGTGACAAACTATTGTTTATCATCATCAAAAAGGGGGAAAATGTTGGGAAGTAAGAAAACATATAAAGTAGTTTTGATGATTGATAAAGTGAACATGGTTCACTACTTATCTTATATGTACTTTATCAGGTGAATCAAGTTCTCAGACGTGACTGCAGACAATCTGTACAAATATGAGAGATTGCGGCAAAGAAGAAAAAGTACAAAAATAAAGGAGCGAAAAAAAGAAAAAAAGAAAGAGCTGAAACATAGGAGCAAAGAAGGAAAAAAATAAAGAAGGAAAAATAAAGAAGAAAAAGAAGGAAACAAACAAAAGAATGAAAAGAAGGAAAGAAACAAAGAAGGAAAGAAATAAAGAAGTAGCAATTCAACTCAAATAAGGAAAGAAATAAAAAAGTAGAAATTCAAGTCAATTAAGGAAAGAAGTAAATATAGACAAGTTCAGGAAGGAAAATGATTTGTTTTTTCTTTCCTTGTAGAGGTTGATGAAGGGAAATCAAACTCTATAAAAGGTTCAAGCCACAAAAGGAAAACAATTGTCTCTGCATGAACACAAATTGAGAGAATTTTTCAGCAAAGTCAGAACGATACTTATTGCGTATCCACGAAATTCATCATCTTGAGAGCAATAGTAATTGGAACCAAACCGCAGGGATTTGTCACAGCAACACGAGGATCAGGTTCACGAGTTGTGTTTGAGTATGACTATTGACTGTTGAAGTCTGATCAATTAAAGTCTAGGGTTATTAGTCTTTGTTGATTTATTCTAGGTTTCTTATTGAGTTGTAATAATTCCTAGATTGTGTAACAAGAACTGGGTTTGACTTCTTGGAGAGTAGAGTCTTGAGAGAATAGTAACAAGAAGTGGGTTTGAAGTGGGTAGAGTTAAGAGAGAGTTTTGAGAGAATTGTAACAATAAGCGAGTTTGACTTCTTGGAGAGTTGAGTCTTTGATTATAGTTAATAGTTGGACAGTTAAAGCTACTAGAGTTAGTTCCTTTTGAGTTATAATCCTAAAAAGGACGTGAATCTTGAAGTGAATAAGATTGTGGTGTGGTTTTTACCTTCCTTGAGGTAACAAGGTTTCCACGATAAAAATCTATGTTTTATTGTGTTGCATTTTGTTTCTCGACAAAAGTACAAGAACCTGATTCTTGTATAGGGGTAAGGTTTCTTCAGACCTCATAAATAAATTAGATGTTCAAAAATCATTATGCTTCTTCTCCTTCTTATTGGCATGATTCTTTTGTAGATTTCAAGTAAATTGCCCGTGAAGTGTTATGTTCAACTCTAATCATTGTTGTAATATTACAAAGTCAATGCTAAATTTTGTACTACTATAATGTTCTTGTTATTCGTAATGTAGTGATGGTAAATTTAACTTATTGTTTATCGTTAAATGGTTAAATGTTTTAGTATAGTTTTTGTGTTTGCTCATCTTTTCTACCATTTGAACTACTATATATTTCATTTTTATTTATTTCGAAAAGTTTCAATAATATATAGTATCTCTTATCCCTTTGCGAAAAATATAATACAAATGATAATTGATTTAATCGATACCATTTATTTAAATCAATTTATAATAATTTAATCTTCTAATAAATATTTAATTAGGGTAGGTTGTCTCTAAGTAAATGTTAAGCAACACTTATGCTTGCATTTGGATAGGTTATATACGTCACACACCTTGGAGTGCAATGTAGAGAATAGCAGAAGAAAAGTATAATCGGGAAACCTTCTGCTAGCCCAAGATCGTTAACTAAGATCGGAAGATTCAACTAAAGAAAGAGGAAGCTAGAAAGGAGAAAGAAGATTTTGGAAGACTTCTTGAACTCCTTGGAAATGTCTTTTTTTTTTTTTTTGGTTGTTACAAATGACAATGGTCGCCCATATTTATACTTGTGTAGGAATGCTTCTAGAATATTATAAGATCTAGACTATTCTATTATTTACTACAAATATCTAACTCTTTAGAATATCTACACATTTCTTAGATATAACTACAAGAAAATTCTAGTAACTTTATCTTCTATCCTAAAATATCTAAATATTTATTTAAAATAATTATTCTAGATACTACACTACACTATTCTAAAAACTATAATAGAAATATTTATGATATTCCAAACAAATCAACTTATCTTTTTCACATGCAACACTTCTCTAAACTGTGATAACACAAAATATTTTGTGACTCAGGTTATTCTTCAATAAAGCCACACATCTTAATTTAATGTGTTTAATCTTATATCCAATTTTAGTTTCCTGATAACAAGAGAATTATTTGATTCAAGTTCGAGAAATATTATTATACTCTTTACAAGTAAATGACATTCCAATGACACCAAATAAAGAAATCCAATTTCAGCATAAATAACCCTAAAAAATCTTTCAAGAGCCTTAATAGGTTTTTTATTGTGATTTTATTTATTCGTAGGGTCTACGATTATATGGTGGGAAAAAAATATTTTGTCATGTCAAAATTATTATTAATGATCAATATAGTTGAGTTAT
>JAJOOS010019230.1:0-10195 GCA_029582725.1 Solanum chiquidenum
ATATATATATATATATATATATATATATATATATATATTCGTCATATACACTTATAATTATACAAATATAGATCTTCCCCCACCCAATTCTCTTTTGCCTTTCTCTCTCTCGCTTTATGCAAACACAAATTATACAAATTACAATGTATAATTTGTGTTGTATAAAGCGAGAGAGAGAAAGAGATTTGATATACAAATGTTTTATTCAATTCAATTGTATACAAATTCAACTTTTATGCAGATATACAAACACATAAAATTGAATTGAGAGGCTACCAACGATTTATACAAATGAGAGGCTGCTAGCGATTTATACAAATGGCCTACCAGCGAAATTTTACAAATCTGAAGCTCCTGCCAACGAGTTATACAATCTGATGCTCCATAGCAAACATAAAATTTTATATGGAGCGTAATTATACAAACTATAACTATAACATACAAATATGATTTTTATGTTTGTTATATGTGAAAGTTGCTCAAAATATAAGTATTGCTATAAAAATGATACTCCCTTTGTCCAACAATACTTGTCTGAGTTTGCACACTTCTTAAGAAACTATAAATAAAATAGTAATTTTACTATATTATCCTTTGAATATAATAAATACAATGTCTTAAAAAGTGTAATAGAGAAATGACTATATATATATATATATATCATTTTGTATATTCACTTGCAAATTTTGCATGTTGGAGCATTAAAGAAAATGTCAGCATTCCATGGTTTCAGTATTTCTTCTTTTCTGCTTATCTTAGTCCTCTGCTGTCTAGTACAAATCATTGAAGCACAAAGTTACAGTCGTCTTCTTCCTCAACAAGAAAGTAATCTTTCTCATTCTTCGCATATAAAGTTTGAATCTTTGCCGAAAAATAAAATCCATGATGATGAGTTGTTGCAACCCCATGATGAAGATTTCACTGTTTCCATTAAAGCTTCTATATATGCTGATAAGATTTTGAAACTCTATACTACTTTTATGGTTTTGCAGAGAATGCTCTGAAAGAAATAGCAGATCAGTTGGGTAAAAAGGACTGGGATTTTGATGTGAATCCTTGTAATGCCAGCACAGATTGGATTACACCAATAACTGACAAGAAATCGAAGTATATCAACAATGTAACCTGCATTTGCTCTACCCCTGATAGTTACTGTCATGTACAAACCATGTGAGGCTTCTTCCATTGGCTCTTTTTCATTTGCCCCCAATTTCTTTGATGGTCACTCAACTCAACTCAGGATTCTTTTATCAAAAAGTCACTCAATTTTCTATTATAACCTTAAAATCACTCAACTTTTTGATGGTCACTCAATTAAGGTTATAATATAAAAGTTAAGTGACCATCTAGATATTATCTCAATTCTTCATTATGGGTGTTTTTGGTACTAGGAAAATGCTTTTTAAGTCACCTTCAATTTCTTGAAGAATTCTTTTCAAAGAATAGATATTTGGGAAAAAGTTTGAGAAAATGTTTATTTATGTCATCCATTAAACGTTTGGCTTATATATGCTACTACTGTTTGAGAAAAAGCTCATTTATACCATTATTTCTCAACTCCGATTTTGCAAAACCATTTTTATCTAAACAAGACCCCAAACAACTTTTAGTACTTTTCAATTTAGATTTTAGATTGATGTACTATTTTTGCTTCTTAGTCCTCAAGAACGGAAGAACATCAACTTCCTGGCTTCTTCAATTCTTACGAAATCACCTCAAATTTCGGTCATGTCATTAATCTTTTTTTAAAAAAGAATAACCAAAATTCTAAAATCATTTGTGGAGTTGAAAAAATCCACCCATATTTAAAAAAAATATTCTAAAAAAGTGGAAATCATTCCCAAAATTCTGAAAATATGTTTTGATTCGTGTTTTTGTTGTTGTTTTTGACCCTAGATCTTTGTTCACTAGTGTTTTTTGAGTCTATGTTCAATAGTCACGTGATTTGGAGTTGTGGAGAAAATTCTACTATTAAAGGATGTTGAAGTTTTGAAACTTTGAGGAAATTTCAAGTGAGTCTTGTTGAGTTAAAGATTTTGAGTTTTGGTATCTAGCTCGGAGGGAGCCTACTCTAGAAATTTGAGATGATTTCATGAAAAATTAATGAAGTTAAAAATTTGATAGTTCTTGATGTTCTTCGTATGTTTCTTGATGTTCTTGATAAAGAAGAAGCAAAAAAAATATATTTGTTCCAAAATCATAATTGAAAAGTGTTAAAAATTGTTTGGTTTCTTGTAAACAATGGTTTTGGTAAAACTGGAGTTAAAAAAAAAAAAGGCATGGATGAGCCTTTTTTTCTCAAACGGCAATGATATAAATGAGCCAAACTTTTAACAAATGACATAAATAAGCATTTTCTCAAAGTTCTATTTGAGCCTTTTCACTAGATATTTTTCACCAAAAGGAGATTAATCCAAACTCTTATTCCTAATCAATTGGTTTAACCAACAGTACTTATTCATTATTAATATCAGGAAAACATTGAACACCTGATATGAGTATCATAACACCTACCTTTATACCCCTGAACACTATAACACACCACATATGTTCCTTCCTATATGTCAAAACATTGTCTAATGGCTTATGAGAGCATATCATTGCAATAAAAAATAAGTTTCCTAATGATGAGAATATTGAAACCATTCAGTGTTAGTCATGGGATATGGTTTCTACATGTCTAGATTAAAATTGGCTACATGAAAGTTCAGCTGACCAAGAAATTCCTCAAAAGAAAAGCTAGCTGAATTTCTCTTTGTCTATTTAAAAACTTCATTTTTTTGATTAATCAGTATGTTTGATTTAGTCAATTTTTCTGGACAACCTTTGCTTCAGATTTGGATAATGTAAAGCAAACAGGATTTCTTCTAATATCTTCTTATAATGCTAACAGATTACTCAAAGGACAAGATCTTGCAGGTGTTCTCCCTCCCTCCCTGGTCAAGTTACCTTACCTCAAGAAAATGTACTGTTTAACTGACTTGGAAGTTGGATCTGTATTTTCAAACTCTTAGGAGTTTTTCTTATTTTTTTAAACTAGATAATCATTATGATTATCCTTTGCCTGAGAAATATATTGTTCAACATCTGTCCTGCAGTGATGTCTCGCGCAACTATTTGAGTGGTACTATTCCCCCTGAATGGGCATCTATCAAACTGGAATATATGTGAGCTGCACTTGAATTGCACTTTATACTTTAGACATTACAGACAAAAGGTCCCTTTAATTTAAACTATCCAATAATTCATGGTTTTCAGGTCTGTTATGGTGAATCGACTCTCTGGGCTGATTCCTAAATACTTGGGAAACATGACTACACTACGTTATATGTATGTTCTCTTGGATTTCACCACACTCATGAGGATAAGTAGTCTTTATTTTAACATTATTGAGCTGGACTGCAAAACTTTCAGGAGTTTGGAAAATAACATGTTTAATGGAGCTGTTCCAAAAGAACTCGGAAACATGGTTAATCTGCAGACCCTGTAAGGCCTTCCTAACTAGCCTCCTTTAGATGAAATGAATGCTTTTTAGAATATCTTGAAAAGTTAGTTGCCTTTTGCTTTGTGCAGCATTCTCAGTTATAATAATCTCACAGGTAAGTTTCCCGAGGAAGTCAATAAACTCACAAAATTAACAGAACTGTAAGTACTACTGAATATACTTTCGATATAATGTCCTCTAGGTCCTATTGTTTTTCTGAATTCTCCTTCTTTCCCTTTTGGCATCAATGCAGTAGGCTGAGCGGTAACAACTTCACTGGAATACTTCCTAGCTTTGAGAGTTTGAAAAACCTTACGGAATTGTGAGCATTTTCACACCATTTAATGCGTAAAGGCTAATATTTTCTAGTTAACTTTAAACTATATCAGACTTCATGCTTGGTTAACAGAGAGATTCAAGCTTCAGGTTTTGAAGGACCTGTACCACCAAGCATTTCTGTCTTGACTGCATTGAACGAATTGTGAGTTGTTTTCTAGGTTGCATACTTTCTTCAGTTGCTTATTATAGTGTTCCCTTTTATTTGGTTGGGATTTAGTATTAATATGATGTCTTTACAGAAGAATTAGTGACTTGACTGGTAGTGCTTCAGAATTTCCGCAGCTTTATCACATGACAGGCCTAACTAATTTGTAATTCTCTTGAACTTGGTTTTATACATTAATGGTTCCATTACTTTCCATAGTTCTCTTTGCTGAAACTAATTTGTGACTGCAGGATGTTGAGGAACTGCAATTTATCTGGGGAGATTCCTTCTTACCTAGCTAATATGACTAAATTGAATATTCTGTAAGTTTGCCACCTACTTTCACTCTAATTTGTTTTCTTTCTCCCTTCCATACACAGCTGTTTTAACAGAATCATGCATGCCATGTATGTGGGCCTTCTCTTTTATTGTCGCGAATTCTGCTCAGTGTTTAGACTAGGAAACAGAAGGAGGGGCTATTGAAATTGAGTCTTAATTAAATGTTAACATCCTTGTAGTTCTGTTTTCAGAGGATACAGCACTTCTAGAATAAACTCCAACATTTGTGACCCTTTAATTGCACAGGTTTATGCATGGTTTCTACTATACATATTCTTTCGCTGATTGATTGTATTCTTTCCGTCTAGAAGATCATCGGCAATTTCTTGGCTCACTTGACATTAAAACATGGTTTTGTTAGCATTTAAGCTTCCTCTCATTCCAAAATTCTTTCATTACTTTATGTTAAAAATATTCTTCATGCTATAGGTATTAAGTTGGTTAAGTATTGTTTCTGGATTGAATATGGTTATTGTTTTGGGGCAGAGATCTAAGCTTCAACAGGCTTGAAGGACAGATCCCTGATCTGGAGCGCCTGAAGATCTTGTAAGTGACATATGATAGAATTTAAACCTAAGATGCGGATGCCAATGTGCTGAGTCTTCAAACACGTTTATTGCAAAGAAATTTTAGTATCTGACAGTTCATAGATTATTAGAGCTTGATTCATTTATTTTGAAGTTTTTTTATTCAAATTGATATTGGTTGAATTAAATCTTTTGCTTCACAAGGTACCTGACCAGCAATAGACTTACTGGACCGATTCAAGATTGGATAAAAGAGAGAGATCCCCAATAGTAAGTTAATTACTTTTGATTAACATGGTTTTCCTTATTACCTACTCATGCCAATGAGAATGCTAGATTCTCTTTATCTCAAGAACTTAAGATTCTATACACATCGTATCCCTAAAAGAATTTCTTTTTGTGCAACACACTTGTTGATTCTGTTATGCACCATTTGCAGTTATATAGATCTGTCTTACAACGACTTCAACGAGAGCTCCGAGCCAACTACTTGTCGGGATACCCTGTATGATCCTTGAACCTTATCAGTTATCAGAAACTCATTTTTGTTACTGAGGCACCAGCTGTTGTTATCTCTAATTAGCTACATTTCCTTCTTCTTATCAGAAACTTGTTCAAAAGCTATAACTCAACAAAAAAGTCGTAAGTTATTTAACTTGTCTTATAGGACTCTTGATGCAGAGTTTTTCTCTTTAGAGAATTATCAACTGGTTCATGCCTTCTGACCATTCTTTCCAACTTGATGCAGAGACCTTGGGAAATGCTTGTCAAGTAATCCTTGTTCAAAGAGTGAGTTTATCTTTCTACAAGACTGATTCATTTTCTCTCTATCTAAGATTTTGTTTTCATAAATTTCACTTATATATACAGTACATCTTTATTTTTTTAATATATAGTACATCAAATTCTTGTTGACAATGGAGAAAGAGAGCACTTGAATTTCATTTCTTATTGTGTCTGTCATGTTACATAGAGGCAAAGCTAGATAATTTGTTTTTATTTTATGCAGATTGGACTTCGGTGCACATAAATTGTGGTGGAGAGAGTGTGACAATAGGGGACATCACTTACGAATCAGATGAAGATTCCGCAGGTGCTGCAAAGTTTGCTTACCAGAAAGAGAGCTGGGGATCCAGCAACACCGGGGACTTCTGGGTTAGTCCCATAGAATCGAGCCAGTACAAGGCAACTAATGTATCTTCCATTAAGGGAAATAACAGTGAACTATACACGGCTGCTCGGCTCTCAGCTTTATCTCTAACTTACTATGGACGTTGTTTAGCAAATGGAAACTACACTGTGACACTGCACTTTGCAGAGATTGTTATAAGAGATAACCGATCTTTCCAGAGTCTCGGAAAACGGATGTTTGATATCTATGTTCAGGTCAATTAAATATTAATCTGAGTATTGAGTCAAGGTTTAGGTGCAGTTTTCTAACAGTTTAACTGGATGCAGGGTGAGAGGGAGCTCAAAAATTTCGACATTAGAACTGCTGCTGGAGGCGTTGATAAAGCTTTGACAAGAAAGTTCAATGCAGTTGTAGAAGATGGCATTCTAGAAGTGCGCTTTCAGTATGTTGGGAAAGGAACAACAGCTGTCCCCAGAAAAGGAAACTACGGCCCTTTAATTTCTGCCATCTCTTTTGAAGCTAGTAACACTACTATTACCCTTTGGTTCACTTATTTCTCTTTCACAAACTCTCTTTAGACACACCGTACACTTTATTCTATTACCTTGGTGGCCTTTTACATGATGAAAGTATAATAATGTTTCCACAAGTTAATTATTCTCAGAGAAAAGACTTCATCTTTTTCCTCAATCACTTTAAGATTAAAAGCGTAAAAACAAATGTAAGTACATTTTACGCTCTTCCTCTTCCTTTTTCTATATCATAGATTCCAAGCCCTCTTCAAATCACAAAAAGATGGCTTACATCATTGCTGGAGCAGTGGCGTCCTCATTAGTTCTCCTTTTTACAATACTCTTTGTTGCTTGGAGGAGAAGCAGAAACAGGATATCAAAGGAAGAAGGTGATGCTACAGATGACCTGCCTATTTTGTGTCTTACCATAGTGTGTTCTCCATGATTTCCTGAAAAGTTCTTATCAGAATAAAATGATGGATTTTGAAAACAAGAACATTATGGAGATGTGCATTTCATATAAGTACATGATTTTCCACGTTATATGGAAGTGTTACACATTTTAAATGTTTTTTTTTCCTGCAAATGTACAGGATTAAGAGGACTAGATCTACTGACTGGTGTATTTACCATCAGACAAATCAAAGCCGCGACAAACAACTTTGATGCTGCAAATAAAATTGGGGAAGGTGGTTTTGGTTCTGTCTACAAGGTGCATCTCAATCTGATCACTCACAAGCTTTCTACCCTTTTTCTCTCCATATAGCAATGTCTCATCCCATGCAGTCATTTACATAGACATGCAAGCAGAGGAAAATCCAAGATTTTAAAGAGTTGCCAAAAAAGGGAAGATATTCTTTTTGAAACTGACCAAAAAGGAAAGTAAGACGAACAAATTGAAACGGATGGAGTATAATTTTAAAGTTTTTTCACATATTACTACAGTACAAATAAAAAAGACGGGTTCAATTGAAACCATCTACAAAACTATAGGTTCACCATGATCCACTGCAGGGCACACTACAACCATTTACCTTGACCCTTTTTTGTTTAGCTACAACATCTAGAAGTGGATGTTATGCATGTATAGACAGCCATGACCTGTTTATTTCTTCTTTGTTTTTAATTAATAAGCAGGGTACACTACTGGATGGTACAGTTATTGCTGTTAAGCAGCTTTCATCCAAATCAAAACAAGGGAACCGTGAGTTTGTAAATGAGATAGGTATGATCTCTAGTTTACAGCACCCAAATCTTGTCAAACTATATGGATGTTGTGCTGAAGGAAATCAACTTCTATTGGTGTATGAGTTTTTGGAGAACAATAGCCTCGCCCGTGCTTTATTTGGTAATTTACTATCCTTGCTCATTGTTTTCAGTTACAACTTACAAGTCAAACAGAAAATAAGCTTAATGAAATAAGAAGATACATTGCTCATTCGTAATTCATGAAAGAGTTCAAAATGAGAGAACGTATGCATAGATTCTTAGTTCTCATTAAAATTCAGGTCCAGAAGAACATCGTCTCCAAATAGACTGGCCAACAAGGCAAAAAATCTGTATTGGGATAGCAAAAGGCTTAGCTTTCCTACACGAAGAATCCTCATTAAAAATTGTTCATAGGGACATCAAAGCAACAAATGTACTTCTTGACAAGAAACTAAACCCAAAGATCTCTGACTTTGGTCTGGCCAAACTTGACGATGAGGATAAAACACATATCAGCACTAGAATTGCTGGAACCATGTGAGTTTTCTGACAAGTTCTTTTATTCATGTTTATGTTTTGTGTTCATTGAGTAAGAATTATATCCGTTGCTTACGGCACAGTAGGGTTAATTCTACATTTCATAAATTTCTGCAACGGCACCAGAACTTTGCAGCGTAAACTGATTGATGTACGTCCGTATTGTTGTTTTCATCCATGCAGCATATATACATTTAAGATTGCTAGAACCCTTACATTCTCTCTTTCTTGCATTTTCGATATCTTATACAAGGTAACCTGCAATAGTTTACATATTCTTAACCAAAAAGGGTGGTGAAGTTACAAGGACTAGAACATAATCGCTTGGCTTCCCTTAAAGAAGACTCATTTGGAAGCTTGATCATATTTTTGGTATTGATTGCATTACTTCAATTTGAGTGATAGAAATGGTTTCTGGCCTATGTATCCTCTTTATATCTTAAATTTTCTTCCAATGAACTTAACTTGTATCTCATCCCAATCAGCCATTCTTCATATACTTAAACATCAAGCATAAAGTTGATGCCATGTTTAGAATAACACAGGCATGAATCTAAAGTTTTACTCTGTTCTGCAGAGGATATATGGCACCTGAATATGCACTATGGGGCTACTTAACCTACAAAGCAGATGTCTACAGCTTTGGAGTTGTTGCGTTAGAGATTGTTGCTGGGAAGAACAATATGAAATATCGCCCCAATGAGAAATTTGTTTGCCTTCTAGATTGGGTAACAAATCATTATCCCTGATATCAATTCCTATGTTCCAAACTTTTGAACTGGTATCTTTGCATTTTATTCAGGCCCTTGTTCTAAAAAGGGAAGGAAAACTGATGGAACTAGTAGATGAAACATTGAATTCAGATTTCAAGAAGGATGAGGCTCTAAGGATGATAAACGTTGCCCTTCTATGTACCAATACATCTCCAGCACTAAGGCCAAACATGTCTGCAGTAGTCAGCATTCTTGAAGATCATCTTGACCTTCCTGAGTTTAGCTTGGAATCAAGATCCCATGATGATGATGTTGAGCTCAAGTTTCAAGGGTTAAGAGACAAGTATGACGAGATGCGGAGCTAGAGCGAAAGTCAAACACTTGCTCATTCATCCAACACTATAAGAAGAGAGTGCTCTTCCACTACATCTGAATCGGGTTAATTAAAGAGAAAATTACGCGTATAAGCAAACATATACTAGTTAATTATTTAATATAGCTATAGTTTATCTTAATTATAATTCGCGGCTTACTTTTAACTATAATTACACAGCTCAGCTTTTTAGTTTTGTATAATTCGCGCATTTGTATAATTCGAAATTTGTATAATTCAGAATTTGTATAATATAGTTTGTATAACTATTTGCACTTCTGATGTTTGTAATTGTATAAATTCGTTATTTCGAATTTATACAAAAATAACTGAATTATACAAATGTACCCATGAATTATACAAACCTGCGAATTATACAAATCTGCAAATTATTCAAATGAGGCAGCTTAAACTATACCTACAACTCGTAAATATGCAAACTATAGCTACAACCCGTAAATATGCAAACTATAGCTATAGAGCATAATTAAGTTTATTATAGTGGCTATTTGTGAAAGTTCCTCTTAATTAAATTCACAGTCAGATCAATACTGTGAAACAAATAGCAACATATTTTAGTTTAGGACTATATATGTTACTAGTTTCTGGGAACGTGCTTTGCGTGTGTAACCCATACTAATGAGTATATTATTTCTTAAAAAAATAAATACCATTAAAAAATATGATTTGAGTTCTTTTTTTTTTCATACAATATGTCTAATTGAGGTTTCTTACTTTGTCTTCCCTACTACTAATTGTGACACTCCAATTTCATGACCTCCAAGTAAATGCATCGAGATAATAATATAAGAAGTTAATTAAATAAACTCCATTTATAAGTCAAAAAATAAGCTTGTAAAGCAAAAGAGAAAAGATAACAACAAT
>JAJOOS010019245.1:0-11413 GCA_029582725.1 Solanum chiquidenum
TATTTGTATTGTATAATTATAAGTGTATAGGACGAAGATATATGTATTTGCATGTGTATATACAATTTTCTCTCGCTTTATACAAACAGAAGCACAATTTATACATTTCGTTTCTATTTATATAAGCGAGAGAGGCGAGGGTGGCAAGCGAGATTTGGGAGAGTGGCGAGCGAGATCTGGGAGAGGGGAGAGAGAGGAACGAAAATATATGTATATATACAATTTCCTCTCGCTTTATACAAACACAAACACATTTTATACATTTGTGTTTGTATAAAAACGAGAGAGGTGAGCGAGACTGCCACCAAACGAGAGTGGCGAGCGAGATTCCACCAGGGAGAGTGGCGAAAATAGCAATAGTTTGCTATATGGTACAATTAAATCAAAGTATATTTATAGCATTTAATTTGAATTAATAGTTTGATATTATATACAATTTTCCTTAATGAAATACTAAAATTTAAACAAATATATGATTTAGAACTCATCATTTTAAAAATTAGATGAGTTCAAATTCAATCTAAGAACTTTAAAGATGATATTGACTCAAATTTAGATTATGGATCCACTTTTGACCCTACAATAAGAAAATGTTAGCAAATGAAATAAAAACGAAAAGAAAAATCAAGACATGGAATTTAGAATTACTAAATCAAGAATGAATATATGTAACACTTCAAAAATAAATGGATAACTATTTTTAATAAACGATTCTTGTTATGAAAAGTTGTACATCATGTAAAGCAATTAGTACACCATTTTGGTCATAGAAATTTCAAAAATATTCATGCATTAGAAATGTTGCTTCTAAATATTTTGTTTGATCTGCCAGATGTAGCTTTAGTTACCTTTTTTAAGAAAAGTAAATTCAAAAGCTGATTAAAAAAATTGATATTCTGAAGCTGATAAGTAGAATTTAATCTCAAAAATGAAGTTTCACTTGACGGGGATTTTATTACTTTGAAGAAAAGAAGGTTTACTTCTTGGTAAGTTTAATTAATTTGATGAAAAATAAAGTAATGAAGAATAGGTTCTCTGAATTAAAAACTTAATATGGTGGTACAATGTATAATTGCTCCCTTGGCACCTTACAATGAACAAACCCACATGATGTTTGAAGTAGTCCATTTGATTAACTGGCCCTTGGGACCCATCAATAAGTTTTTTTAAAGTTTTTTTTTTTTTTTTGATATCGTAGTTATTGTGTATTTGTTCTGCATTTCTTATTATAAATGAGTTTTTCTTTTAAGTCTTCATATTTGGCTATTCTTTTTCTTACAAGAAAAAGTTTAGGACTATAAATAGAAGTTCATTCCTTCTAATATAATAGCATTTACAATATAATCCTAGGGGCATCGATAGTTTTGTCTAGGGGGAGAATTTGTGGGACACAAGTGATACGCTATTACTTGTGTGAATCTCTTTCTATTTCGAGTGAATTAGGTGAGGTTATTTCTCTCTATATTTTGTACTCTCATATTTATATAGTGGATTGCTCATCTCCTTTGTGGATGTAGACCTATTGACCGAACCACGTTAAATATTTGTGTCTTTGGGTATATTTATCATTTGTCTTCTTACTCGTGATTTATCAAAGTTTGCTTTGTTAGCTTCCGCATGACACCTAATTATTTCGATCCTAACACTAGTTCCATCTTTTATTTGTTCAAAATTTATTTGATATTGCTAGGTTGGTATAAATCGAATCCATGACCTAGCAAGCACTCAATATTTTCTCACTTTATTCTGTTGAAAAAGAAACTAAGTTGACCTAAGCATTACTTAAATCATTAATTTTTTTTAAAAAAAAACTTATATCAATATTACGCTTAGATAAGCATTACTTAAATCAAAATAAAGCTTATATAAATATTACCCTAATCACTACTCCATAAGGTAACTATGAAAGAGAACTTTTTGAAAATAAAAAGGAAATTGCATTTTCAAAGGAATACGTTAACACAAAATTTGATTATTCTTTTGATGTGAAAAAAACTCAAATAAATATATATTTATGTCATATGTTAAAAGTTTGGTCCATTTATGTCATTTTCGTTTGAGAAAATACCATTTATGTCATTTTCGTTCGAGAAAAATGACCATTTATGCCATTATTGTTAACTGAAACAATATAAATGAGTCAAATTTTTAACGAATGACATAGATAAATTTTTTCTTAAAATTTGTTTTTTTCCTTTAAAGCTTTATTTAAATTATTTATGGCTAATAAGTGCATAGACTAAACGATATATAGTAGAAGTAGCTAAGGTGGTTAGGGTGGGACCAGAAAATCTTCACAAAGTATATTGAGGTTGATATATTATTTAATTCTTTTTTCTTTTATAAATGTAATGTTTAATTGGGAATAATAAAAATAATAATACTACTTTAATAAATAGACAAAATAGGTGCTCGTGGGTTTTTGGAGAATGTGATATATAGTTGACATAGTTTGGAGGATGTTGGTCTTTTGAGATATTATTGGAAAGTGAATTAAGAACAATGGTCCATTATTTAAGGCCATTCATTTGGGTTTTGTTGGGCAGACCACACACATCTAATTATACCATAGGATGAGATTGTCCTTTCACTCTTCTTAATATACTCAGAAGTGGAGTCAGAATTAAGTATTAGTGTGAAAAATATTTTCACGATCCCTTTTTTACTCTCGAGTTATTAATTAATTTTGTTAAGGGGTTTACATGTTAATATACATCTATATTTATTTAATTAATTTTTTAAATATAAATACATGGTCTAGAAAAAACCTACAGGATTCTTAAGAACCCACGAACATTTACTTAACTTCGGGAGCGAAAATATATTTGGATAAAGAAACTGAAGTTGAATAATTAAGGCCTAATTATAGCTATTCAATATCACTAAGAAAATATATTCGAACAATTTTCTGAATTATAAAGGTTAAGATTTCTATAAAAAAATATTAGTGTATATGTCACTGGGTATAAATTGTGGTAGAAGATAAATAGTAGTTCTTTTAACTTGTATGACCATTATTTCTTGTAACTCTCATGATCATTAGTTTCTTGCGATTCATATAGTTTCTTATAACTTATATGACATCTATCACATTTATCTATCCACATTACTACCCCACATCCTACGCATTGATTAATTACATGAAAGACTTCTTCACCTATAAATAATGATGTATATTATTCCTTTGTGTAGGGTAGGAGATGAAATATGTTAAGTGCGAATAAATTTTGTAGTGTACAATAGTGAAAAAGAGAGTTAAGACAAAAAATATATTCTAAAGTGTTCAACTATATTTACTATATAAAAGAGAATAATTATATGTTGAGGAAGACATTCCTTTTGTGGAGCTTTGAACTCTTCAACTAATCCGGAGTTGCTTGAGTTGTACACGTTGTTAGGATGTTATATCATGGAGGGGGACAAGTACTCAAGAGTGATACTGTTAGATCGGTGTAGAATATGCACAGTGCATAAGTTTAAATCTCTCTTTAAAGAGAGCAAGATATCTGCTAGCTATAATCTAATCAATTTATTCTCTATACATCATAAGCACTCTATACTTATCACAATTCTCTCTCAAGCAATCACGATAATTTTACTAGAAGTATTCTTTCAAACTATCTTACTAGCAAGAATACATCGTATAAAAAATTTCAAACGATTCAATTAGATAAAAACATAACAAAGAATACATCTTATAAAAAATGTCATCGAACCAAATTATTATATTATAAAAGTGATAACTAACTCTTTGATCATGTTTATCCAAACATCACGATGGTGACACAGCTTATTTAATCTTAGCCAATGTCCAGACTGGACCCTATGTTGTAAATATGGTGCATCTAGTTTATATAAGTGTCTATAGGTGCTTCTGAGTTAAAGCTACACCCATCACAATTTCTTTTTCTATTTTTTTTTTATAAGTTTTTCATTTAATGTTTGGTATTTATATTAGAGCCTAATTAAATTCGTAATCGCCTAGAAAAATTTCATATTGAAGGGTAAAACGCTCCTTAATAAAGACGATTCAATATCCAGAGAAACTCTGTATGACTATTTATCATGATGCATACACAACTTAGGAATATTTAGAAATCTCTAATTTGGTTCACTTGATCACAATTAAGGTGTTCGGTACCGATCACACAACTTTAATTTTGTATCAATAAAATCACTTGATCAATTTTGTGGATATAGGACAAAAGGGACAAGAGATTCTTTCCTGTGTTCTTACACTTTTTGTAAATTAGATCAAAGTAGTGAGAATACTAATTTTAAACTCTCCCCTCTTTTCTCTGCTTCTAAATTCATACAATATTATAATTCTTTTTTTTATTTGTTCAATATATATATATATATGGTGTTGCCCAAATAAGGGCCCTCAAACTAAGGAAGCTACAATAATTTAAGTGTCTAAATCTCTATCATTACCTTCCATAATTGACCTTAGATAAGATAGTCTATATATTGATTACAAAATTTAGATCACAAAACCTTGATCCTATATTCGTATTTATAAATGGATTATGGCAGGTTATTTTTCATTTCTTAGGAATAAGTACAAATTTAATGCATAGACCAATGTAATTTATACCTATATCTAGTGTGATGGTATTTTCACGTCCTCTTCCTTACTGTTGAGTCGTTTTATGTTCCCCATATATATCTTCTTTTTTTAAATATAAATATAGAATTTACGAAAAAATTAATGGATTTATCTGAACCTCTGAAGCCCCACTTAGCTCCGCCCGTGCATAAAATCTATTGACAAGTATGTCATTTTGTTTTTTCTAAAAAAATTCAGAAAAGATCATGTTTGCAGAATTAATAAAACAAATGAGTATACCTTAACAAAGATAAATTAGATGTATCACAATTTTTTTAATAAAATAATAAGCAGGTTAAAAAACTATTACAAAAAATCAAATAAAAAGAGTAAGTATAGTATCCTAATTATCAAGGGAGGTTAATGTTAACAAAATCAAACCTAAGAAAATAATAGATCTGATTTGAAAAGTTTTCTGTTGAAATAAATTTTCTTGATAATTCATTCAGTATGGATGATTGAAAGGATTGATTAATTTCCAAATATAATAATGGGTGCCAACGAAAGAGTGGTTAGATTGTTTAATCTAAAGTTGACTGAGTTTTAAGTTTCATAACAAAGAATATTATATACATCATGAAATATATCCAAAAAAAAAAAAAACATTCTTCTTATTTTTCTTTCTAAATTTTTTTATGAAAGTGAAATTTTAGATTTTTCGGATAAAGATAGTTGGGATTAAGAGCCTGAAATTGTGGTTGGGAGGTCAAAATATATTATTATTATTTTTAGAAGGAAACACTTTTTTTTGAAAAATCAAGTGTTTAACAAATTCTTAAAATTGTTTTTAAATGGAAGCAGAAAAATTTCTGCATAAAAAAAAAAAAAAGCAGAAGATTTTTTTTTAAATCTTTTTGAAGACTTGTATACATGTTTATCAATATATCTCTTATATCAATTAATTAATATATCTCATAAGTTTGGTTAAGTTTCATTCAAGAATTTTATTTTTTATTTTTATATGAATTATTAATTTTATGTTTTTATATTATTATTTATATTTTATATATTATTTTATGTATTATTTTACAAAATTAGAAATAAAGGTAAGAACAATATTTTTGAAGGATTAAAAAGAGAGAGAAAATAACAACTAAAGATTTCAGCTCTCCCAAAAAAAGTAACAAAGGGAGTAGTAACAAATTTTTGTTTTCTTAATTTACGTATTATTTTATTTTAATTTTAATTTTTTTAAACTTTAGAGTATTATAACAAAATAAAAAAGGATAATGGCTAAAGATTGAATTAAAAAAAAATAGGTAACAAATAACAAAAAAAATTCCTCTTTTCAGTATTTTTCAACAATACTTATCTATGTATAATATTGATTGAAAATTTGAATGTATATATGTTAATTAATTAAATAAAAATGTAATTAAAGTTTTTGTATTAAATGTTTAAAATAGTTTCTCTCTGTAAAATAATTTTAATATTAAAAGCGCATTAATACTTGTCCTTTTTCATAATTTGACACTCAAAAATATTAAACATAAATTGCTTATCAAAAGTACATTTCAAATAAATTTGTCAAACACAAATTACTTTTTTTTGAAAAACACCTTTCTGAAGAAAAAAACTATTTTAAAAAAATATTTTTAGAAATAAACCGCTTTTAACAGCAATGTCAAGCATGCTCTCTAAGTTTTAGACATGTTACTATAGCTAGATTTATTTAAGGTTTAGTATTTTTCTAAAATATAAAAAATTACTTTTTTTAAAAACAAAAATTCCTTAATAAAATATTGAATTAATATGACATCATTGGAACGACATGGGCAGTGATATACTTGAATAAAATATGTAATTCTAAGTATACTTTACTTTCCCTGCTTTCAACTCCAAATTCAAGTTTTACTCCCCACAAGGTCTTAAAATATATAATTTTCACTGTTTTTTTAATAAATATTTTGTAAGTAAAATAATTATTACTAATATTTTTTTTTATATAGAGTTATTGAATCGGCAATATTTATTTACCTCAAGTGTTTAACTAAACAATTCACTATGAGAATCAGCAAAATCAATGTAAAAATGCATATCACTTATTCATAGTATAACTACTAAAAAACATTTATACAAGACATATGTCTTACATTTATTAATTATGGGTAGACATTCGATACAGATAAATTTTTACCTCCTGAATTCAATTTGAAAGGTAGTTTTTACTTTTTATTAGTAACCAATTTGGCTAAATACCTCAAAAAAAAATCACTTTTAACCTAGAAGAAACTTAACCAACTATAAATCAACAAGATATAAAAGACTGGAAAAAAAGGAAAAGGGAAAAGCATGACCCAAAGAAAAGAATCACCAACCACCATACAATATATTAGATATCATGTCCCCATACTAATAATTTCTGTCAACTCACACAACTTTTCATTTTGTGTCTTTATTTGTTTCCAGTTTTTTTTTTTTATTTAATTCCATGCATGGTGGCCTAAACTATTATAAAAGCAAACAAAAAAAAAACAAAGTCAGGAAGAAAAAGAACCATAAGGTATATCAAAAAAAAAAACATAACATAAGGTATAACGTATATATTTGTGCAAAAAAACTTGGAAAAATTAAGCAGAATTGGCGAGAGTAAACAAAAAACAAAGAGACAACTATTAATTAACTGATAATTACTTACTCCCTCCATCCACTTTTATTTATTATTTACTCTTTTCGAAAGTCAATTTGACTAATTTTACAAGTTAAATTAGATTACATTAATTTGATATTTTAAACAAAAAAATTCAGATATTCAAAAATTATACAAAAAGTACTATAAGTTGCAATCTTTTGCATATCAATATGATGAAAAAATACATCATAAAATGTTAGTCAAAGTTTTTATAGTTTGACTCTAAAGAAGAAAACTATAACAATTAAAAGTGGACAGAAGTAGTATATGCAGGGGCAAAGGGGTGTCAAGTGACACCCCTTCGCCGGAAAATTACATTGTAGGTAGAGGTCAAATTTAGGTTTAATAAATATATATATAAGTATTGACACTTATTGATACAAGTAAAAGGTTTAGTCTAGTGGTTAAGGGGTTGCAAAAACTCCTTGAGGTTGTGTTTAAGCCCCACTAGGCTCATATTATAATTACGTTTTTTTCTTCCTTTAACCATTGACACCCCTTTATGAAAATTATGCGTCCGCGCGCCACTGAGTATATGAATAGATACATGTTATCAGGATGAAGTAAAAGATGATTTGACAAGAGAAGTATCTGTGAATATTTCATTGATCAGAGACCGATCGATTAACTTGATCTCGTCTCATTATCGGATTGATTGGATGGTCATTATGGGGGGGAAAGTGGGACTCGTAGCCCAAAATCACGAAGGAGAATAAAAAGGATTTGTATCTAAAAGCACAAAAAGGACAGATACACAAAATATATGTGTACGAGATCCTACAAATTACAAAGGAATATTACAATATTTTCAGGTGGACCATTCCCATTAGGCTAGTACTTTAGGGATTTGGAATGAATTTCCTAGAAAATAAGTGATTTTTTAACATATTTTTAAATATTTGATAACTAAATAATTTATTTTTAATTATTCAAAAATATTTATAAATAATTTAAACAAATATTATGATATAGTGAACAAGATGGAGAATGAGCTCTGTGGGGAGGGGTGGGAGGTGAATCTAGCCGTTGATTTTTAACTTTATCCCATCGAGACTATGAAGTCTAAAAAGGGGGAAATTAGTAAATTACAGTCTAATGTCTTTGGATTATCAAGTTTATAAATTATGTACATAGCAGATAGATAATGTATATTTTATATTAAAATACATATATGATACATGTAATATATGTATATATATTATATATAGAACATATATACCTATAATATATAAATAATGTATATCTCGATCATGTTGATAAATTAAATGACCGATGTATCCATTTTACATAAGTTTTCCATTAGTTTATCTATCGCCTTCTTTCATAACATGGTCATTATTACCGACCTTCATATATATGTTTCTCTTGGGTAGGTGGGTGTTGGGGGTAAGAGAAGAAGGGGACAATGAGGAATAGCATTTACAAAACTTATTTTCCTACTTTTTATATATAGTTATTTTTCTAATTTTTAAGAAATTTGTTTTCTTACAAAAATATTGTTTAAAGTATTTTGATCAAGTACCACTACCATCACTACCACCACCCACAAGCACCATCCTCAGTTACAACCTAAGTTGTTGGCAACTATTACCAATAATTATCACTATTACTAGTAATTATTTACGATCATCACCACCATATCAATCACCGTTACCACAACAATCACCAATTACTACCGATAATCAACACCATCAATCACCGCCATGTATCGTCAACTATTTACCATCATTTTTAACTATCACTATCATCCACCATTACTATCAGTCTATCACCAACCACAACCAACTACCACCATATCAACCTCCACTGCCAACTATCACCACCACTAGCTACTACCCATGACACCACTGAAAGTCAACCCGTCTCCAATTGATACCAACAATCACCATTGCTAGCTATCACCATCATCAACCGTCATAAAATATTTTTAACACTTTTAAAACAGTCTTAATTATTTAATATTTAGATCTTAATACAATATCTTAATTTTGAGATACCTATTCAAATTCAGACATCTAAATTTGAATATGTATCTTAAGACTCAAATTCTATATATCTTATCCTCATTATAGATTGTCTTTGGTAATGAGAAAATTAGAAAGGATCAACCATATGCCTACTCCCTCTTGTATGGTAGAGATAAGGTAACCATATTAAGAAATAGCCTTTAATTGGAGCAACAAGACTTGGAAATGATGATATACTAAGGCCACAAAAGAAATGGCACTTACTCAATCCCCCACCACATTACTATTCTTTGACTAACACAAAATAAATATAAGTCCCACATTGTTACTCTATTTTTCTTCCTAATTTTTAACTATAGCAAAAGGCCAACTTTAAGATTCCTTCCCACTATGTGTACCCTTTAGTCCCCCACCCCCTATAAATTATAATCCATCCCTAAAAGAAGGAACTTCTAAAAAGATACAGATCACTTATCTTTAACAAGCCAAACAGCATTAATAGTAATATAGTACCACTTGTAGTTGTAGGCTTTAAGTAGGCATCAAAAGTGAGATATACCTAGACCCTAGGAGTACTTTAGTTGAAATTGAAATAAAATAAAAATTTTGAACATGAAATTAGAAGTAAAAGTTAAATTTGAATATAAAATTTACTTTGGAAAAAAGTCATATGAAAATTTAAAATCGTTATTTCACGTGAAATACTTTTCAAATCAGTATATCACTGTTTCGTACATATTTGTTCAAATGCATACGCTTTAGATGTAGAAGTTTGGGCAATGCCACTTGTTGTTACACGAATGGTTGAATTGTTGAAACTATGTCATCCACTCTTGGTGCTAGAACAACATTTACACACATGTTTGTACATCATGAAAATTGTGATGAGAAAAAAAGTATGTCATATAAATTATGATAGGTAGCATATTGTTGAACTTAAATGAGAAAGGCATATGTACCAACACAATTACACAACTACTTGAAATAGTTTGTCTCAAATCCATTAGATGTCTAGTAGCCATTTATATTGGCTTAGTTCTTTAGTTCTAGTCACACAACCACTCTTTGATGCGGACTATAATTTTCTTTCTTTCTCTTTCGCCATTTAAATATAACAACCCTGGAAGGTATGTCCTACCTACATACATGATTGACATCACTATACAGAACACGATTAACTTGAAGTGGGATAAGCATGAAGGATGGCGGTCAAAAAAGGCTACAGGTGGAAGCAATCGATGTTTTAATGGTTAAGGAATGTCAAGACACCTGTGGACATCCACTTGTTATCATTAAGATTGGTTTATCCCCAAAATAGTAGCTAAAAATATAGAGCTATCAAGAACCTAACCATTCTCCTATAATTTATGTGAGGGGATGTTTGAATGAGCTGCCAATTAAATGGACTTTTTGTGAGGTAATAAATTGTTTTGATGATAAAGATGCTCTTTTGGGCCCAAAGGAGTTGTACGAGTACTTAGTATTTGGAACCAAAAACTTTTGGACCCACATAATTACTTAAAATGAAGAATAATTATGGCATTTGGGTGGGGTTTGGGGGGGGGGGGGGCGGTCATTCCGAAGAATAATTGACTCAATTTTAAGGTGATGTTTAATTTTGGCCTTATGGTCTTTAATTTTTATCATTCAATACATTAAGTAATAAAAAATAGTCGAAAAAATCCATTACAACGAAGAAATGCAAGGCAGCAGTTATGTCTTGTAAGAGAGAAAAACTCCAAAGCATTACTTAGTTTCTACACTACTTATGTCGATAGAGGTATAAGTTCTACAAACTTATGCTTTAAGGAATATACTAAACTTCTTTCTACAAAAGTTTTAGAGGATAAACTTGTCTTCCAAATTCAATAATACACAAAGTCACAACTTATATCGAATAAAATAAAAGTTCTAAAATATTTTAATCCATAAATATATTTTTTTAGAGACAGATCGTGCAAAAGAAAAACTTGTTTTAGCGGCTGGCAATTTTAGCATTTTCCTATTCAATTGAATCAAAGTAGTAGATGGACCAATTGCCTGTTGCTCCCCAAGGCCTTTATAGATAGAAGTATTTTTGTATGTTCAATTTAAACGGTGTGGTTTGTTTAGAGATGAAGTTTAATAAATAAATAATTTAAATCTTTTATTTTTAAATATACCATGACATCTTTGTGGAAATAGATCACAATTTAAAATTAAATT
>JAJOOS010019303.1:0-11127 GCA_029582725.1 Solanum chiquidenum
ACCCCCCCCCCCCCCCCCCGCCCCCCGTCCTAGCCCTTCAAATTCCTTGACCTGCTAGGCTTGGCCCGGATGGGGCTGGACCGACCCTTTTTGACAGTTCTAGTTATAAGTTGTATTTTTTTTTCTAACAAGGGATAAAAGTTCCACAATTTATAAGAAAGTTTAAAACTTCTTCAATTCTTATGTAATCTTATCGAATTTCTTTTTTTATAAATAAAAATTTGTGATGGCATGTTATTATAAGCTTTCAAATATAAATAATTTTACAAAAATCTACTAATCAACAATAATAGTAAATAGTTATTTCTTTAACATAATCTCTATTCCATAAAAGGTATGCATTCATCTCAGCTCCAGATTCCGCTTGTAGGGTTACACTGCTATGTTGTTTGCTAATTATCAAATCAATTTGGATAATCTGAAATTATTTTTCCTATATACTCGTAAATATTCGTTTCCTCCATTTTACGCTACAAGATATGCAGTATTAAAATATCAAACATTGATTAGGTCATTGCTTAAGAGTTAAAATATTTATTTATTTATTTAGGGAAAAACAAATTATTTTTTCACATCTTTCCTGGATTATTACTCATGGGAGTTTTGATTTTTAAAAAAAACTAAGTCAATTACATAAACACTCAACCTCATTTTGACACATTAACTAATTAATTACTCCAAATATGAGTACTAATGTGGTAAAAACAGTTTTCTTAATTAACCTTTCCCAAGTGTGAATTAATTCCAAATGTAATTAAAGATAACTACTTATAACCAATGAAATTGAAATTTGACAAAGAGTATAGAACTGATTGTATAGCAAGTTAACCAACGAAGGTCACATCAACTCATGTATTTGGGATATATAATAAATGTCGCTTGCTTCCCTTCCGATCTTACTTGCGGCTCTTTCAATATATATATATTGGAAACTCTTAATTAATGGTATAATACGCAATATTTAAAAGTAGAGTTAATAAGGGAAAATTGTATGAAATAGCAAACTATTAATTCAAATTAAATGTTATAGCCTTAGTTTATTTTATTTGTAATCCGCAGCAAACATCCCATTTTTTTGTCATCTGATTTGGTATACAATTAACCATTTTCGGTATACAATTAGTCATTTTGTACATTTTGGTATAAAATGTATAAAATGTGTTTGTGTTTGTATAAAGCGAAAGAAAAGTGTATATACAAATACAAATACATATATTTTCTCCCTATACACTTATAATTATACAAATACAGATCTGATTATACAAATTACAATGTATAAATGAATTTATACAAAACTGAACAATTTGTATAAAATTGGATGTATCTAGCGAATTATACAAATCAAAAGCTCTATAGCAAACATAAAATTTGTTATGGAGCACAATTATGCAAACTATAGCTATAACATATAAATATGATTTTTATGTTTGTTATATGTGAAAGTTGTTCAGTTAATAATTGAAGTATATCTAATTATGGAGTTTCTCAAAAAAAAATCCGACTTCTCTCAACAATTTTCTGGCCCATTTTGGTTTTGGAGCATAGAGCCCAATTCTAGATCAATTCAACGGAAACGAAGAGGGCCCATTTACATATGTCATCATAGTAAAGTAAAGTCAAAATTGTAGAAATATGGTACTACAGTAAAATCTCACCAAATTAATATAGGTGGGACTATAAAATATTATTATTTAGTAGAGATATTATTGAATCGATAAATTAATATTATTAATTTAAAGAGTGTTTTGATACCACAAAATTCATTCAGGGATGAAATCTCAGAGAATTTGAATAAACTCACTTGTGAAAACGTCATTCATGAACTTGAAGTCATGTTATTGGACAGGGTGACAATTATGCATGTTCAGAGGTTCAGAGCTTAAGACAAATTGTGGATACCATTGGGAAAAATAATGTTGATGATAAGGTTGGAGATGATACAATACTTTTGGAACCAGTTACGCGTCAGGAAGCACTTATCACATCTACAACTCTTCATAATTTTATGGTGCAGTTCGAAAAGATAACACCGAAACTTTTGGATGCAAAAAGAAAAGTTAGAGATGAGCTTCAACGAGATTTAAATTTTAACAAAAATAAGAACAAAATAGAATCATATTTCACTAAATTGTCTTAGATATATTTGTACTTTTAAAGAATTATTAATTTATAATATTAATGGGACCATATATTTCTATAGGGGTCTTCTGAAAATATATTATCTTATTATCTTATCGAAATGAGTGATTTTTTCCATTGGCTCAAGTCGGGATCGGAGGAAAATATTAGTTTTGAGTGATTATTAATTAACCGAGTATTAATTTAGTGAGGTTTTACTGTATAAGAAAGGAAAAAATATCTACTTACGCAACTATTCCTATCATATTTTTTTTTTTTTAAAGTTTGAAATAATTATATATTGTCTCATAAATTAATAATTTCATACCAGATTTCAAGTTATATAAACCTATATACATCATTATTTTTGCTACCAGATACACTGAATTAGGGAGAGGCAAGCGAGAGAAGGAGAGGAGCGAGTGAGATAAGAGGAGGCGAGCGAAATAGTCTATGTATCCCAGTGTGTTCGCCACCACACTGGCTGGCTGGTGCATTGGCCTTACCGTAAGAAGTCCGAGAGCGATATATCTCGTGACACGCTCCACGTGGCATTTTTTTTTTAGAAAGTCCGTATAACTTCAAAAGAATCATTCTTTATGAATCAAGTACCATGTGAATCACACTGGATACGTGTATCTAGATTACTAGATACGTGTATCTAGGTTACAAGATACATTCCAAATACATTTTGAAAATACATATACATAGAGAGACAAAGGCGAGCGAGAGAGGAGAGATGCAAGCAAAGAGTCAGATACATGCCAATCAACTTGGACATAATACATATAGAATAAATTACACCTAATTTTGACCTCATGTATCCGATACATGCAGTGGCGGAGCTAGAATTTTTAATTAGGGGGTTCAAAATCTGAAAAAGTAAACATATGAACTATTCGAAGGAGGTTCGACATTAACTATATATACAAAAAAATAATTTTAACCATGTATAAATAGTAGGATTTTCCGTTGAAGGGGGTTCAGGTGAACCCCTGACATATTGTTGGCTCCGCCCCTGGATACATGTATCTGCACGTGCTAGATACATATATCCAAAGTTCAAATTCTAATAAAATTCGTAATATTAAGAATTTACGTAAAGAGAAGTAATATGCTCCTAAACTAATGAAATATGTGTTGTTTAATGACCTCAACTTAAAAAGATCCACCAGGTAAAACTTTTGGTTTTCATCAGGCTTCCGGCATCTGTTTTGGTTGTAATATACATATAAATAAATTTTATGTATAAAATAGAAGTTCCAAACATTTCAATAAATAACAAAGATGATTTTTATTTTATTTTTGATAAGTGTAAAAGAAAGTCATAAGATCAATCAAAATATGTTGTGAGTATGACAACATCGCATTTAATTGCGAAAATATGTCAGTTGAATCTTTGATCACCCATTTATTTAACTTGGCACAAAATGTCACCTAACACATGATATGAAATTAAATATATCAATTTTGAATCCTACCAAACTTTGAATCTTTCCTTATCCAAACCTTTCTTATTAAAAAATAACAAAAATGTAACATATTCAGTATAATTTTATAAGTGAAATCAAAAAAGATAAAGTATCTACAAATCTTATCCTTTTTTAAAAGCTAAAATGATTATTTTCGAAAAATCCTTCGTTCGAGTAACGAAAAAACCTTCCTTATAAGTAATCATTAAAGTTTTGAGAAAACTAGCCAAAATTAAACCAATATTCTAATGTGTGGCACATCCAAGATTACCTTTTATTGGAACTTCAATTAAAGCAGTATATGATTATGATCAGCCACAGCCCACAAGTATAGCAAAGTTTATGATTGTGGTACCACAACTCAAAGTCACATGTTCCCATTGACAATTCAAGTCTAAGTGAGATTTGACATGATTTATTGGCAAGAAAAGATGAATATATCTATATACTTAAAGTGCGTGGCTTAGTAATTAATTAAGTTGGTCGAGATGATTATGAGGTTTGAGTTTATTCCTTTAATTTTAAAATAGTTGTCCTATTTGGCGTTTCGAGTATCTGTTTGATAATGTAACTAATCTTAAATGTTAAATTTGACTAAACTAATTCAGTATTTTAAAATTAAAATATGGATATTCAAATCGAAACATGAAACCATACCGAAGCAATATTTGGTCAAAATTTATATCATTTTACTTTCAAAAAGCAAAATCAGATAAAAGATATTTCATGAAATAGATCGAGCTGCATATAGATCAGCGCTTACTCCACAAACTATTAAAAAAATAATTTATCTCTAAGTTTGAGCTTGTCCAATCATCAAGCACTAAATAGAACAATCCCACCTCAAATAGATTGGATCATCATAATCCCATATATACTTAGAAAAAGCCAACACTTCTAATTAATGCATTCATTTCATTGGTTCCCAAAGTGGATCATACAATTCATTTATTCCTTAGTTGTTTGTTGCACCACATGAGTTGAATTTGAACAAATTCCATATAATATACAACCAATGTGGGTATGACTTCTTCACTCAATTAATCATAAAAAAAACAACCAAAATGCCCCATGTATAGCTAGGAGTTGTTTGTTGGTTGTTGCACTCAAAAATTTCTCTTATTGTCATATGGTTAGTGGTTGCACTTTTTAGATCAACAAAATGCTTCTACTCTTATTAATTAAAAAGAGATAGTGAAATCATTATCCTTCCCTTTTAATTTTTAATTTTTTACTCCTATTGGACCATTTCTAAAGTTGATTACAAGTTGGCCCCATTGCCTTGTTAAAAGAAAAGGTCAAATTCATCTAGCTGTTTAATTCTAGTGCGAATAGTGAACCACTTCTATTTTTCTTCTTTAAGTTTAGTATTTATATTAGAATCTATACTGAACTTATCGATTGAAACATTCAACTAAAAATAAAGATATTACAATTATATCATCATAATTAATGTCGGTGAACTACTTGTACTCATTGTTATCAACATAGAATTGGACCATTTATAAGAAATTTATTAATACTTTATTCAATGTCATCAAGAGAAATTAGCTAAGATGATTAATCTAATCTAAGATAAAATGAACTAAACAAGTATTTAATATATTGGGATGTGGAAAATTGAATGACCTAATTGTTAATGATGAAAGGATTGTTGAACATAAGAAGAAATTTTAACATCTTATGGGACACGTGTTGGAAATTGCGGTTTATCCATTCTATTTTTGTCTTTTTGCCAACCCTATTGTCAAATCTTAAATTATTGTTTTTATAATCATTTATTTTTAATTCACTAGAAGATTCATATGGTCATGCAGTTCACTTTTACTTGTACACAATAAACGTTACAAATTTTATAAAATTTGGAAATGAATGATTAGTTTTGAAAGTAAAACAGGAAAAGGTGCCGTTAATTTTGTATTATGCTGCAAAAAATGTTATTGCTACTACGTAGTCGGATAAATAAAAGTGAACAGAAAAAGTATATAATTTTCTTTAGTACTTTGTATGTTTGATTTGGTTTCAATTTTGTGAATACTTTCTAAATGTTTCAAGTAGAAAATAATTATATCTTATAGTGGTTACTATATGTATTAAGTAAACTTAAATCTTATGAAAAAATTAATGTTTTAACTCTTAAATTCCCTAATTGTTTTGGCACACACAATCATGAGATAAAGTCATCATCCTAATAGATAAGGCACATTATATTATGCATAATACCTACCAAATATCATTTGACTTTTCTGTTTCAATTCTTTTGTTTTCATCTACTCCCTTGAGTCCATTTTAGTTAATATATTAACCAAAAGTATGATTTTATTTAGGATACTTTTATTTAGTCTTAAATTTCAATTTAATAGTACTCTTCTTTTTAAACATTTTAATCTCTTTTCAAATATATTATCAAAGTAAAAATAAAATTACGTTTATCTTAATTTTCTAAAATAACAAATATTTCTATTCAGATTTGGAGTTGGCCCGAACTACCTCCACCGTTAAATATAATGAAGGGAAGAAACCAAACAAAAAAGATGGGGAAAAACGCAAGTGTCAAACAAAAAGTCTATTAGACATATCCAACAGATTAATTGCTGGTTTCCCCCATCTTACTAAGCTTTCATTTAGAAAATGACACATTATTATGGCAATGTCATTATGGCAACACTACTATTGTGGCTTTTTCTGCAACAAAAAAGGTCCCACTTCTGTTCATGTTTTAGACTTTTTGAAAACCCCTTCATAAAAATCATAAACCAAACCTCATCCACAGCCAACAAACATAAATAATACACCTCATACCAATCAGGGTTGCGATAGAATGATAAGTATTCCTTCAATCTTAATCAGAAGTCTCAAGTTAAAGTCATTCTTAGCCAGAAATCTCGAGTTCAAATCTCCCCGGATACAGAAAATCGTCTTTATTAAGAAGTATTTTATCCTCAATGTGAAACTTTCTAACACAAATTCGGACTCCAATGTGGATACCGAAAATCATGTGAGAAACTAAAAAGGAAAAAGTACTATACTTCATAAGAGATTCAATGTGAACACAACAACTCTATTTTTTGTACTTGTACAGGAAATTCTTTACTATTGAAAGATGAACTATTTACATGAACATATTACAAGGAAAAAGCACAAATGAAACACCAAAAAAGGTACTTCAGAATTTATACAAAAGATGGAGCAAAGTATTGCTCACAAAGTACTAGGGGGTCATCATAAGAGTCATGTAAAGATGAAGTCCTGCACAATTAGTCCTCTCCCTATACATACAAAAAAAAACAAGTCACAGAAAGCTCAAGCTAAGGATTCGAAGAACAACGCGTAAAATACTAATGCCTTTATATAGGAGGGAGTTCTAAGGCTGTTCATGCTACCGAAAGCAACAAACCAGAAACACCTCAGAGAGCCTATGTTAATAAAAGGAACTCCAGTAGTACTCAGCCCCGTTGTTGGGGTTTTATAAAGCGCGAATTCATTCATTTGAGATGTGATCAGCCACGACGAATACCCATGAAATAGTTAAAGTCGTGGTGCTGGACACCCAACTGCTTTAGCCAAGAATCAGCCACACTAAAAAGTGTTGACAGCCTCTCTTGGTCCTTCCCACTCCTGTCTGAAAGCCACACATCTCCCTGCATTTTGTAAGTGCCCAAGCCGAAAGGCGCAAGGGGGATACTTTCTCCTTCCTTCCGTTTTCGTTTACCATTCTCCATGTCATCATCAAGGTCCATATCTGCACCATTATACCAAAAAGTCGGTGTAAAGGGAAAAGAAACGGTATATCAAAAAGTTCAATGAATCAAAAGACAGATCGAATAATACCTTGAAAAGAAGAAGAAAGTGTATGGAATGTGAGAAAGCATGCTGACAAGTCTTTAATAGTTCTTCCCATAGGAATGTGATATATCGGATACCTGTAATTCAATTCGAAAAAGCTTAGTGAAAAAACTCCTCCTTTTTGTTCCCCTTGCTAAACAAGACAGTCAGCAATACCAAAAGTATACACTACAAGGAACACACAAGATCCAATCGAACACTCATCAAGTAAACCTTTTTAACACATCCCAATATAACACAACAATTTTACGCGCACACGTTTCATTAACTTAACAAAATCTACTATCAACAAACCATCAGCTCCCATGATCATATGGAAACAAGGAGAGAATTAGCATACCAAGCAACAGACATCCAACTAGCTGGTGAAAGGTCTACACTTCTCAATGACATTAATCCAGGGTATCTTTCAGCGAAACCACTAATCTGCAAGCAAAATGAATTCGATTTTTGAATCAAAGAACTCAAAAAACAAACCAATATATGCTAAGAATTCAAGCCACATGCTTAACATGGAATCTTATATCAATAACTCCAATGCATAGAGAAAGAACAAAGGCTTCACATAACGACAGATAAAGAACAGTACTATAATAGACATGTCACCATTGATTCCTTAAGGATAAAACCATAAATGATATGTTGATAAATGTTCACAAATCACAAGTAAAGATACATAAACAACTACTATATGATTTTACCACATGCATTTCCTTAAAGCACCAGCTACCAGTGTGTCAAAAAGAAGACTTTCAACAAGGGGAATAGCAGCTAAAAGGGTAAAAAAAAAGGATACCTTGTCCATCAAAGGGACTCTTCCATAAGGAGTTGATCTCTCAAAGTACTGAAAATAGAGATAACCCCATCTATCATTCATATGCCAAAGACTATCACCTTCCTCAGATGAACATCCATCCCATCTTGACAACTTTTCGCTTTCACTCTCATCACTAAACGAATCACTGAACGATGAATCCCTCGATTCCGTCTCTTCCCTATTCAAAAAAATGCAGCACAAACCTCATTTATCTTCATAATTAACAATTAAAATGATCCTGTCTGAACGCGAGATGCTTAATGCACAAAAAATTGAGATACCCACAAAAATTTATGATGAAATTGAGATACCCAGAAAGGAATTTAAATTTACCTGAGAAAATTAACAGATGATCTGCTGATAAAGATTTGAATAGCAGAAAGATAAGGAACATAATATTGTACTAATGTTTCTGCTGAATCTGTTTTAATAGGAACTCCAGCACCATAAGCACTCCATTCATCATAACAATTCCAAAGATCACCCAAAGTAAAGTATTCAACCTTTTCTCTTTCCCATGGATGCCATAGCCTGTTTAGATTTCTAATCTCACTCTGCACATACAACAAATCACATTCATCAAAATCAAATTGGGGGTAAAAAAAACCCCAAAACAAATAAACAAACCTGAGGCAAAAACTGTGAAGGGACTAATGGTGTTGTGCATTCCAAGAAACAATCAAGGTTTGATTGCAATGACCCCTTTTCCATTGACATGATTATTCAACAACCACAAGCACACAGAGAGAAAGAGAGAGAAAGAGATTGAAGGAACTGTTTCTCTCTCTAGACACCCAAAGAAACAGAGGAGAAGAGAAAGGAAAAAAAAAACACAGAGTAGAAATGGGGAAAAAAACAGAGAGAGGGAGAGAGAAAGAAAGAGAGAAAATGACGGGATTTGTGAATAAGAGGAGAATATTACTCGGTCTATATACAAGGTGAAAAAAAATACTATATTTTTTTGACGTTTGGACAACTATACTATATAAAAATACAGAAAAAGAAAACAAAAAGTCTTTTTTTTCCTTCAATTTTCAATCTTTTTCCGGTCACCGCAAAACCCAATAATTCCGGCGTAATTTTCTCTTTTTACAGTCAAAACCCAGAAACAGTATAAACCCCTCAAAGAAAGAGTTGATTAAACTTAAAGAAAACACAAACCCATTAGAGAAAAAGAGACTTGTCTTGAAATACAAATGAAAATAAAACCGACCCAGAACGCAAAAACAAACAAACAGAGAATACAAGAAATTGGAAAACGACGTGCTCTGTAAAAAGCAAAACAGAATCACAGAAACAAAAGCCAGTTTAGGGTAATGTATGAGAGAGAAAAGATAGAAAATGAGGAGAAAAGTTATAGTGAAGACGTTTGCATCACGCGAAGAAAACAAACAAGCAAGCAAGCGTCTTTCTTTCAATTTAGGCTGTTACAAAACATAGATAAGTGCAAGCTTTTTCTAAACCAGAGAAAATGATGGGGTCTAGTTGATCCTGTTACTTTTTACTCGATTTGAATTATTAGTTTCATAAAAATATTTTTAGTGTGATTGATTTAACTTAAATATACTCTCCGATCATGTGAAATACATCTTTAAATTATCGTTAATATAGTTATATCTCTCAAATTTTTTTTAAGAGACTCATATTCTTACAAGAGTTTGAAACTACTTGTTATGTTATATGCCCAGATTCAGGAGTGTAAACTAATAGTAATAATTTGCGAGAAATTTTCAATTCTACTTTCTAAAAGTAAAACATGAAAAGAAATATTGTCTTTCATTTTAATTTATAAATTGTGGCATAATTTAAATTTTGAGATTAGTTTGACTGTAAATTTGAACATGAAATTTTTAAAAAAAAATTATAACTCAAAATTTAAAAATATCACATATATCAAAACATAAAATGTAATTATTAGTTTTTGATATATTAAGATTTTATTCTTTTAATACTAATGAACAAGTAAAATTGAACGGAGAAAAGAGCATAACCTTTTCTTAACGGAATTCCATGGTTTGGGATAAAAAAGGAATCAACTTTCTTGATTAAAACACAACACATGGAAATATAAAACAATGTACTAGTCATAATTTTTTATTTTTTTTATTTATAATAATAATAATAATAATAATAATTTGATATGAATTAAATTTTGCAAGCTTGCTCCTTTGGTGAACCTGTTGAACTTGACTGGAAAAGAACAAAACTGTGTGTGTGTGAATGTGTGAGGGGGAGATTATTGGAATATAATTTAAGGCTATGAGTGTGGAATTGTATAATTTAATTGAAAGAGAGCATTTTTGATTAATAATACATTAATCATAAGATCTCTGATTAATAATAGAAGAAAAGACATATGGAAAAGATAGCGTATTATAGATGTAAAAATCTTGACTAGATCAATATTTCTATCTTTATGTTTTTTCTTTGTTGGACAAGGTCTATCTATGGCTTCCAAAGAAATTAAAGTAGATTTACTACTAAAATTTCTTTCATTTCCTAAATTGTAATTAACTGGTTTTTGAATGAAATATTCATATTTCTAAGTCTCATTTATTTATGTTTTATATGATAGTAACAGACTACTAATAATTAGTTCAAACGTTAATTAAATTTTATTTTAGTGATAGTGGAAGAAAATCTTAAAATAAAATTAAAAAGTCAGTTTGACTACAAAACTATCTGAAGATTTGAATAACTCAAGTTAATTTAAATTGTCATATAATAAAATTAACTAAACGGAATACCATTAAATTAGTGGTAGAGTTTGTTTAACCACTTCTTTAAAAACACAACATAAAATTTTGTAAAAACCTTTGTTCGTTTCGAGGTCTTTGAAAATCTTTTGCAAATGAATTTTTCAATTTTTTTGAT
>JAJOOS010019319.1:0-12691 GCA_029582725.1 Solanum chiquidenum
CCCCCCCCCCCCCCCCCCCCCCCCCCCCCCCCCCCCCCCCCCCCCCCCCCCCCCCCCCCCCCCCCCCCCCCCCCCCCCCCCCCCGGGGGTGGAGTGGTAAGAAAAATAATTTAAATTTTACTTTTAATTTTTTTTATCGTAATACTTTAATCTTTAATTTTCAATTAATATTAATAGTTTATTATTTAATTTTTGTCAAGGTGAAATATTTTATCCATGTTGAATGTCATGTGTCAAGGATTTTTCAAATAAAAGAGAGAGTGCATTACACGCACCATTTATGTGTGTTTCTCAAACTAGAAAGTGATAGTTTAGGTATGAAATTCATACTCTCAATAGTTTAGGTATGAAACTAATTTTTTTTTTGATAGTTTAGGTGTGTTTTTGACATTTATCTCTAACCTTTTTGATTGCCAAATTAACTTGTTTAGTTTAGTAGAATGCATCTATCAACTACTACTAATTAATAAATATAAGACTTGAGGTTTTAGTCATTTTAAAATATTACATGATTCAATGAATATCACTACGTATATCCAATTTAAACATTAGCCAGGTCAATTTTAATATGCATTGGCAAACATATTAAGTAATGCTGAAAATGGCTTATAATCTGATCAAAATTTTAATCCTAACTGTCACCTACACCAAAAAAACTTCAAGAGAGTTTGAAAACTAAGGAAGTTATTTTCTTATTCCGGAGTTGGAACTCTGGAAAACATGACGGTCATAAAATTCAAGAATTTGAAATACAACAAAATGATGTTTTCAATTCTTCACTCCAAATCGTTTATAAAAAAAATAACTCTAATTTGTAATTATGGTCAAACACCATATAATTTTCAAATTTTATTTCACTTTGAAAATGAAAATTACTTTTTTCAAATGTCACAACAATATATCATTTGTAATTTTATAAGTGGAGTCCGGAGAGGGTAGGATATAGTAAGACTTTGTTTCTATCTTTGTGGATAGTGAGATTGTTTTGATAGACACGAGACTTAAAACCATCATATTTAGAGTCATGTATTCAATAAACTAAATTTGTATCATGTTTTGTCTAATCAACTTACGTACCCTTCTCTCTCTTAATTCATGCAACAACCAACCTTCCAAACTTCCTCACTGACACATCCGTACACCTCTCTTTATGTGTATGAACCATCTCAATCTTATTTCTCTCATCTTAAAAGAGTTTGTGCAATACAATGACGGGAGCAAATATTTTATTTAACTGTCCAGGATTTCTTTGAAAGCAATTATAGACCTAATTATTAAATGAACAATACCTTAATATCAAGCTATGGCTAAATAACACATTTATATATACACAAATTTAAATCAATAAAATTTTAATGATATTAATGCTTTATTATAAGAGCAACTTTCACATATAGCAAACACAAAATTCATATTTGTATGTTATAGCAAAGTTTGCATAATTGCGCTTCATAGCAAACATAAATATGTATATTTCACTATTCATATACAAAAGAAAGCAGTTGTATAATCTGCTTTGGTATACATATACAAAAAGATCAATTGTATAAAGTGAGAGAGGCGAGTGAGCGAGCGAGATCTGGGAGAGTGGCGAGTGAGATCTAGGAGAGGGGAGAGAGGGGAGCGAAAATATATGTATATATAAAATTTTCATGCATTTTATACATTTGGGTTTTTGTATAAAGTGAGAGAGGCGAGTAAGAGAGCGAGATCTGGGAGAGTGGCGAGCGAGATCTGGGAGAGGGAAGAGAGGGGAACGAAAATATATGTATATATACAATTTTGGACAACTTTCACATATAGCAAACACAAAATTCATATTTGTATGTTACAGCAAAGTTTGCATAATTGCGCTATATAGCAAACATAAATATGTATATTTTGCTATACATATACAAAAGAAAGCAGTTGTATAATCCGCTTTGGTATACATATACAAAAAAGATCAATTGTATAAAGTGAAAGAGGCGAGTGAGCGAGCGAGCGAGATCTGGGAGAGGGGAGAGAGGGAACGAAAATATATGTATATATATAATTTTCACGCATTTTATACATTTGCATTTTTGTATAAAGTGAGAGAGGCTAGTGAGAGAGCGAGATCTGGGAGAGTGGCGAGCGAGATCTGTGAGACCCGAGAGGGGAACGAAAATATATGTATATATACAATTTTCTCTCGCTTAATACAAACACAAACACATTTTATACAATTTGCATTTTTTGTATAAAGTGAGAGAGGCGAGTGAGAGAGCGAGATCTGGAAGAGTGGCGAGCGAGATCTGGGAGAGGGGAGAGAGGGGAACGAAAATATATGTATATAAACAATTTTCTCTCGCTTTATACAAACACAAATGCACTTTATACACTTGCGTTTGTATAAAAAACGAGAGAGGTGAGGGAGAGAGCGAGAGTGGCGAGCGAGATTCACCAGGAGAGAGATGAAATAATAATAGTTTGCTATGGGGTACAATTAAATCAAACTATATTTATAGCATTTAATTTAAATTAATAATTTGCTATTATATACAATTTTCCCTATAAAATATGTCCAATTCAACTTTTCTATAATGTCGATACTTATCTTAGTGTTTTTCGAATCCTGTAGCGAATATTTAATATCAAGAAAATTACTTGATGTTACAATTTTGACTCACTTAGCATTGTTTATAGTGATATTTAAAAAAAATACAAAACATGATAACATTATATATTTTTTTATATCTTAAAACTTTATAAATGACCACTCTTTCGATAGAGACAACATCTTCAAGGGATTTTCCTTTTCCATGGGGGAAGTGAACACGAGCAAAATAATACAATCTAAAAACAAATACTCAACATTCATACAACATATAATTTTAGTTGTTTGTTCCCTCATTCATTCATCATACACTTTATCTTTCATATATAGTTAGCCTGTACATAACATTTAAAAACACATACAATTGATATATTCACATACAAAATAAATAAATATATACATACAAAGTAAAAATAAGATATTACATTCATGCGGTTTTAGTTATCATTATTGTCAATTAACTTTAGGGAAATTTGTGCATTATAACAAACTGTTAATTCAAAATAAATGATATAGCTACAGTTTCATTTAATTCAAATTCATAACAATCACATTGTCATTCGTCTCTTTCCCCTGAATCTCGCTGGTCACTCTCAGTTCTCTCCCTCGCCTCTTTCACTGTATACAAACAAAAATGTATAAATTGTGTTTGTATTTATATAAAACGAGAGAGACTATATATAAATACAAATACATATCTCTCCGTCCTATATACTTATAATTATACTAACACAATTTTTTCAATGTCCAGTTCTCTTTTGCCTTTCTCTCTTTTCTCACCTTAACTTTTCATAACATGAAATTAAATTTTTTTTCTTAATTTAATTGATTAACTAGGTCTAGCATAGTTTTTTGAGATACAAATTAATACGACGAATAAAAATAATATTATAAAATATTACCATTAAATCAATTCATAACATACTTATTTTATTTAAACCTCAATTTACTTGGTCTTTCCACTTATTAGAGAGCATAAGACATGCAATTCCAAAGCCAAACATGTAGATTAAAGGGATAAAAATAACAAATAATAATGATAAAACAAATACGTGACCACATATTAATAAAATAGTTTTACAAGACAGTTACAATAAATCAAAGAAGGCGGGATATAAGTAAAATGTATGGCTAATAAGTATAAAATATCCAAAAACTAAGTTAAGCCAAGATATAAGTCAATGAAGCGACCGTGCTAAAACCACGGGACTCGAGGGATGCCTTACATCTTCCCCTTGGTCAATAGAATTTCTTATCCAGATTTCTAGTTCGCAGACAATTAAAAATAAGAGTCAGCTTCCTTTTGATTAGTGATTTAAATAAGGTGACTTGTAACACCAAAACGCAATTCCAAATGGAGACTCTATAAAAATAAAAAAATCACTTTTCGAAACATCACTTTAATTGGAAAACTCTATTTTTAAACATTCGTTTGGGGAAAAATAGGGGTGTGACAACACAAATTATACAAATACAATGTATTTGTGTTTGTATAAAGCAAGAGAGAGATTTGGTATACAAATACATATATTTTTAACTCAATTTTAGGTTGAGAATAGAATGGAGCGTAGAATATGGAGTAAATTTTAGGTTTAGCAAACATAAAAGTCATAGTTGTATGTTATAACTATAATTTGTATAATTGCGCTCCATAACAAACATTATGTTTGTTGTGGAGCTTCAAATTTGTATAAATCGCTGGCAGCCTCTCAATTCAATTTTATGTGTTTGTATATCTGCATAACATTTGAATTTGTATACACTTGAATCGAAATAAAACATTTGTATATCAAAATCTCTCTCTTACGCGCGCTTTATACAACACAAATTATACATTGTAATTTGTATAATCTGTGTTTGTATAAAACGAGAAAGAGAGAAAGACAAAAGAGAACTGGACAGGGGAAGATCTGTATTTGTATAATTATAAGTGTATATGACAAAAATATATGTATTTGTATATACAGTTTTTTCTTTCGCTTTATATAAATACAAATGCATTTTATATATTTGTGTTTGTATAAAGTGAGAAAGGCGAGAGAGAGACTGGAGAGCGAGAAATATGGGAAGAGAGGAGAATAATAACTGTTTGCTACGAATTACAATTAAATTAAACTGTGATTATGATATTTAATTTAAATTAATAATTTGTTATTTTATACAACTTTTCCCTATAATATGCCGGCCCAAATTGTCCAACCCAACCAAAATTAGTAAAGAAGCCCAAACGCGAACGGATGTCTCATAATTAGGGTTTCAACATCTATTTAAACTGCTATTCACCACTTCAAACTCATTCATTCACCCAGCTGCCTCTAATACTTTTCTGATTTAGGGTTTAGGTTTTTGTTTTCTTAATTAGGTTTCTTATATGTTGATATATAGCTATTTTTTCACCTATGAGGAAGACATCCCAGGAATAGGAAGTGCCGTATGACACTTTAAACAGCAGCGGCGGCGCAGTATCCACTCTCGTTCCCATCCACCATTGATCGGATTCTATCCAGTCTCCGTTCAATGGTCGGGATCTGTGGCCTTCTGCTCCGCCGCTGTGTGTGTGATTTGTAACGGGTCTCTGAGGTTTCATCCATTTTTATATTTCTATATTCTTATCGGTCCGATGCCACGTCGACGGTAGCAAAATGCGATGACCGAAGATGCTATGATTGGACGAACAACAAGTTTTAATTAACGTTTCGCATTCTGATAGGAATCTGTGTATGGATTTATTCAATTCCTTCACGGAGCCGTTTCGTGCGATTACATCCCTTTTCAAATTTATTTCTTTTGAAAACAAAACAAATATTTTAGAAGCCAATGATGATTTTTATATAAATATTTGGAATTACCGTCTGAACATTATTGATGTGTGAAAAACTATCTGAGGCTTCACTATTTTTTCCCATCTCATCTGAATATTAATTTACCAAGTTAAAAGTATTTCATAAATTGAGATATCTTCATATTAACGAAAGATATGATAAATGGTTACGAAACTTAATAATTCTATTAACCAATCTAGTAGTTTTGGGCTGAAATCATTCCGACTACATTTTTATGCTACAATTGTGAACAAAAAACACGCTTTTACTATCTCAAAATTTGCAATAAACATCCTTATTTATACTTTTTCTAATCTAGTAGTCAAAAAACATGCTTTAACCATCTCAAAATTTACAAAAAAAATCCATATATTAACTTTTGGTAAATCTGTAGTTAAAAATGCTAACAATGATTTGGTAAACAAGTAGTTAAAAAACTGGTAAAACCTGTGGTAAAGAAAGATATCAGTAATTTTTTTTGGGAAAAACAGCGAAAAGAGGTGTATACAACGAACTTAGACATCAATGAAAACTTTAAAGTTGAAATATTAGGTATCTGAAAAGAACAAAATATTAAGACCAGTTTGGCCCTATGTATTTTTGGGAAAAACTTAAAGTGGTGTTTGGTCACTTAATTTGGTAAATATATTTGCCTATTCCTAGTTCTCAAATAGTATTTGGTTCAAGTTCTAATATTTGAGAAAATTTAAAAATTACCCCAACTTATTACTCTCTGTCCCATTTTAGGTGACCTGTTTTTCTTTTTAGTCCATCCAAAAACAGACATATTTTTATATTAAGTAATAATTTAATTATAAAATATTTGTTTTATTCGTTATGAAATGATTTATAGTTATATAATTTTTTATTATTTATATTAGATCACAAGTTTTAAATGTCTTTTTTTCTTTTTAAATTTTGTACTGAGTCAAACTATCTAACATAAAATGAGACGGAGAGAGTATATTTTATAAAAAATACCTATTATTCATTAATTTCAACTAATATTTGTTATTAACTCCTCCAGAAAAGTTTGAGTTCTAATTTGAGTGATAAAATTGAGAAAAAAGAATAATTTGTGTTTAGTGGGTTATAATTATAACTTAATTAGTGAGAAGTTTGAGTATGCGATTATTGTATTGTTTTGCCTATATTCATTATAAAATGATAATATAAATTTATGGATATTTTAAATAATTTTTAAAACTTATGAGTATAAATTATATTTTTTGAAATAGTCAAATATTTTTGATAAAATTTGAGGTCAAACACATGGTGAAACTTTACCAAATGCTTCACCTACTTACGATCAAATGCTAGCTTATCATAGAATTTGGAAATTTAGGAGAAATGTGCTTGATACATATATTTATCTTAGCGACTAGTTTTTTAAAATGTGCTTGACACATATTTTTATTTCAGGGGTTAATTTTTTAACTTTCAACTGTTAGTTTTTTAACAAAAGTTAATCAAGGAATATTAATCGCAAATTTTGGGATAGCTAAAGAACATTTTTTGTTCACAATTATAGCATAAATATATACTTTAAGTTCGGGTTATACATGATTTTACCCCATAACTCAATAATCTAGTATTGTATTGCGAAACTACCAAACTAACATAAAATGAAAAAGAAGAAAATGGAAACAACAATAAAGAGTCCAGCATCAAAACAGATATTTTTTGAACCCTAAACACCAAAAAAGACCCTCTCTAAAATACACATCAAAATAGACAGTTTGTCCATTTATAACTATCATCTTTTAACGTTGTAGTCCTCATTAATTTCAAATTCATCCAAACTAATATTACACAAATTTTAAGAGAAAATACATAAAACCTCCCCCTGAACTTGGCAGCATAACTTATTTTAGCACTTAAACTACACGATTGTTTATTTACCCCTAATTTCATTTCGTGTGAATTTAATACCACCCTAACAGATGACGTGGCAAAAAAAGAAAAGCAAAAAATTTGAAGGCGCGTAAATCTTTTTTCTTTAAAAGAAATAATGATCCCACTAACATTATATATATGTATATATATATAATGGGGAAAAAAGAAGCCCACCTACCCCATTCTCCTTCTTCTTCAAACCCCTCCATCCCTCTTTCAAAACCCCACCTCCCCTAGTTGTCTCTTCTTCCTCAAACTCCCACCGCATCCTACCCCAACCCCGATCCATCCTCTTTCTCCTTCATCAAACTCTACATCCTATATATTTTTTCGTTAAACAAAAATAAAAAATCACATTCAAGATCCACATAATTTTCTTTATTCTTTACTTTTGAGATTCGATTTTTCTTAAAAAATAATTATTTATCTAACTTTAAACTTTACTTATTCTATACCTGAATATGCATTAAGAAGTGAAACAAGAAAAGTAATAGCAAATCTAAAAAAATTAGCATATCAATTTTGCATAAATTTAAAATCACCGTTGTTGATATAAGTTGATAGTTTCACCTAGTTGGAAAAAAAAATATTATGGTGATTGATATAAGTATTAATGGAAGTAATAGTGAATAATTACAAAGCAATGAAAAATAAAATGAATCAATCAATGTGAAATTTTGGATGTTAAGAAATTGACCCAAATGAAATAATGAAGAGGATGGGTGAAGAGTGAAAATAATTTTTTTTAAAGATGTGAGAAAGTTAAATAAAGAATTTTTTATTTTTTTTCAATTATCTGAAATGTCATCGATGTGGCACCGAGGTGTCACTTAGGTATCGCGCGTGCACTTCACCCATGAGTATGAAACTGGTATTGTATATGTAAGGTGTTATTAAATTCTCTTGCAATAAAATTAGGGGGGTAAATAATTACCCGTAAATTTAAAATGCTAAAGTAAGTTATGCTGCCAAGTTTAGGGGAAATTTTATGTATTTTTCCAAATTTTAATGATAGTTCGTTCATAAATGGGCGAACCATAATTCTTTTTGTTAACTTATTACTTGAATATACATCCCTTTCTCAATTATAAGTGTATTGTAAAATCTTTTTGATACATAAAATCAAGATGTTTTTCAATAATAAAAATACAAAAAAGCTAGAGATTTTTTTTTTCATAAAATGAATTTTACTATTTATTTGCTTACAACAATAGTAAAAAAAACTACTAAGGTCGACGGGACAACATTTCCTCTTATGACCAATTTCTCAACATAAACACATCGTTGTATCATGCGACCTGGAGCAATGTCTAATTTATTTCTACAACATTTAGGATTGTTGACTCCAGAAGTTCTCAAACATGCTCATTCTGTTTCTCTTCAGAATCTTTTAGTAATGTCGTCCTTAGAAGATTCTCATCTTCTACAAATTTCATATTGATGTGTAAAGTCGTTGTACCATCGTCGAAAAAGGTTTTCCTCACCCGTGAAAGAATGGTGTTAGTTTCATGAGCATGGTTTCTGTCCATTGAAAATAATTGCATCCATCATTTTTCTAAAATAACAAAACAAGAAATCAAGTGAGTATCCAAGTATTTTGAAGTGGACAACTTAATTATTTTACCTTTGAATGTGCACAACTCCAAAACTTACTATCAGAATTTCTTGGAGTCATCAATGTTTTTATTTTACAATACTCTTTGCATTTACAAACATCTGGTTCAACTGAATATACAAACTTTCCGAATTGTTGAGACATGACTATCAAATTTCAAAATTCAAAATATAAAGTATGAAAAAGTAGAAGATGAATGAGAAAATGTGGAGTGAATAACCCATATTTATGGTTGAAGAAAGAGATATAGTTTCACGTGAGAAAGAAAGAGATATAGATTCACGTGAGTGGAGTTAACAAAAAGAATTATAGTTTACTCATTCTATTATTATTTTTTTGTGTATTTTTTAAGAAGATCCCTTTTGGTGTTTAGAATTCAAAAAGTGTTCATTTTAATATCGGACTCCATCAATAAACACGAACAGACAGTTAGGTAAAAAGAAAAATAATTAGATACAGCGAACCCACACATTAAAGCCTAAATCTTTTCTATTTTGAACTAAGAGCAACAAAGATGATTGGAGGGATAAATAATTGGTCATTTCGTCAAAAATTCTATTTACACAATATTTTCTCCGTTTCTATTTATATGTCACCATTTTTTATTTTACGTGCATTAAAAAATTCAATAAGTTTTACTTAATTTTTTTTAAAGTCAATTTTTCAATCCATGAATATAAATTAATTTATTTTGATTAATTAATTTGACCAATCAATATGAATTATTCACTAAATTTTTCTATATTGGTCAAATGTATATTTTTAAGGCTAATAACTCACAAAGGTAAAATAGAAAAAATATTGTAATTTATGCATTAATTTTATGGGAAAAAGACAAATATTATGAACTAACTATTTATAGTAAAGATGACATATATAAAATGAACGGAGGAAGTATAATCTAACAATTTTTTTACTTAAACAAAATTAAAATTTAGAAATTCTAGTTCCACGACTCTCCCTAAACACAAGGGTACAAAGAGTACAAGTTTAATTTTTTCTAGTGGAAAAAATATTTTCCAAATTGGCTTGCTGTGATTTTATTCCACTTTCTTGGATAAGAAGAATTTCTCAGTATCCAAAACCAAAATTTTCACCTCCTAAGACCTACGTAAACAATGACGATATGAGTATTTTATCACAATAAAAATATGTTTTCCTCTTGGATAGTCTATAAATAGTAGTAGCAAAGTATTTTGTGATTTCATTCATAATCCAACTTAACTATTCATTCAAAACATGGAAGGCACCAATAATGTGGTTCTACTGGATTTCTGGGCTAGCTCATTTGGTATGAGGCTAAGAATTGCATTGGCATTAAAAGGGATCCAATATGAAGGGAGAGAGGAAAATTTATTTGATAAAAGTCCTCTGCTTCTAGAGATGAACTCTGTTTATAAAAAAATCCCTGTTTTAATTCATAATGGCAAGCCCATTTGTGAGTCTCTTATCATTCTTGAGTACATTGATCAAGTTTGGCATGACAAATATCCCTTACTTCCTTCTCACCCTTATGATAGATCCCAAGCTAGATTCTGGGCTGACTATATAGATAAGAAGGTATGATTGTTTGTTTATGTTAGTAGTCGTAGTATTGCTCCTGTAGTTTCTTGTCCTTCACAATCTGTTGATTTGTATCTCGGTTATCATCTCATTTTGTTACTATCTGTTGTTTGTTGTACTTCCATTACATCAGAAGTAGCCCCTCCACTTCTGAGGTAAAGATGAGATCTGTGTAGACTCTACCTTCCTCAGACCTCACTTTGTTAGGCTATACTGGTTACATTGTTGTTGTTGATAAAGATGAGATATGTGTAGACTCTACCATCCACAGACCCCACTTTGTTAGACTACACTGGTTATATTGTTATTGTTGATAAAAATAAGATATGTGTATGCTCTACCCTCCACAGACCCCGTTTTGTGAGACTATACTGATTATATTGTGAGACTATCTGTTGTTTTTTGTACTTCCATAACATCAAAAGTAGCCCCTCCACCTCTGAGGTAAAAATAAGATTTATGTACACTTTACTCTCCTCAGACCCCACTTTGTGAGACTACACAAGATATATAGTTGTTGTTGATAAAAACAAGGAGCAATTTCTCTTTTACTGATTCCTTTACTACTTATTGATGTTGCAGATATATAGCACAGGAAGAAGAGTTTGGAGTGGTAAAGGTGAAGATCAAGAGGAAGCAAAGAAGGAATTCATAGAATTTTTCAAGACATTGGAAGAAGAGCTTGGAGACAAAACATACTTTGGTGGTGATGAGAATTTGGGTTTTGTGGATGTGGCTTTGGTTCCTTTCACTAGTTGGTTTTATTCATATGAGACTTGTGCAAATTTCAGTATAGAAGCAGAGTGTCCAAAACTAGTGGCATGGGCTAAAAGATGCATGGAAATTGAGAGTGTCTCAAACTCCCTTCCTCATCCTCACAAAATCTATGCTTATGTCTTGGAACTCCAGCACAAATTTGGTCTAGCCTAGCCTAGCCTAGTTACTCACACCAATTAATCGAGGAAGCTTAGTAGCTCAATTGGTTTGTTACGTGAACTTTTTCCTTGTTGGCGAGATTTTGGTTCTCCACCTTGTAATCCCTTCCATTACCTCAATAACAACAAAGAAGATTCTTATATTTAGAAGAATTATATCAACACGTCATTTATTTCTGTAGAAGTATGTTGTTAAAAACAAACATCTTAATTAGTGTGCGCCACAGTGAATTGACTGTGTAATTTATGGTGCATGTGAACCCATGATTTTTCCCAAAATTAGATATTTTGTATTGTCACATAATTTATTTGCATCACTAGTTGGTTGAGTTAAATAAATAAAGTATAAGCTCTATATGTGATCAAGTTGATATTCTTAAGAGTTTTACAACTGAGGTCAATAGTTCCTTCATATATGTATTTTTTGTTTATTGGAACTGAGAAATTTTGGCACAGAATGGGAGCAAAAGTCATGTTCAACACTTCAAGTTTCAAAAGTCTTTCTCCAATCTAACAGATATTTGAGGATTGTCCAAATAGGCTCTAAATTACAATTCGTTTCGAAGACAATCTCTCATTTTTACACAATATTCATTGCTGCTATAGATCCCTCGACATAATATAATCAAAAGCAAAGTGAGGGAGAACTTTTTTTTCATTATTCATCAAAGTGCAATAGTTACACAACATTGATCAGTAAGCTCTATAGATTCCTACTTGGGACTTTGCTAGCCAATAAAAATGGTGGTACACATAGCATCCCACGTTCACACGTCAATATTTTGACCTATGGAACATCAGACTATTGAACGTGGGATCAATAGGTCAGATGGAGACAACTTTACTGTTGCACCATAGCTCCCTTTCTGACCTTGCTAGAAAATGCCCACAAAAAATCGAAGAAATTCAGGTTACAAAAATTAGCTTGTGATCATGAGTCTGTAGGCTTTATCTATCAGGTTAACTTAATTGCAAAAGAGAAGTAGGCTTTTCACCCTTGCTACGTTGGAGGAAAGAACCGGTTGAGATTGAATGGCAACGTGTAGAACTCTTCGTTTCTGTTGTCACCTCTGAAAGTTCTGAACTTCACCCACCAAGGCATGCCCCGGTCTTTCTTTGCTTTCTCCACATCCAATGTGTTGTCAAGAAACACAGCAACTATTAGCCCCACCATTGGAGGCGACGTGAATATGGTGTTGACAAATGCATTGAACTGCAAAGCAAAATGCCAACATTTCAGACCAGTTTTACTACAACATACCCAGTGTAACTCCACAAGTGG
>JAJOOS010019342.1:0-14661 GCA_029582725.1 Solanum chiquidenum
CAATCAAAGTCAGTTTATAACATCAATTTCACTTTAGAAAGAAGACCCACGTTTTTGGATTGAAACCTAGAAATTGGAGATTTTGAAATTTATCTTGAAGGGGCCTCTTGGGGAAAGGAATACCAACAGTGATAAGCAACCATATCTTATTGAAGAATTAACCAAGAAAATCTGAGTTGAAACCTTGGAGAGTTGGTCTTCTTCTTGAAGCTCCAATCTTCTTCAATGGAGTTCTTGGAAGAGAGAGACTAGAGAGAAGGAGGAACTTTAGGTTTAGATCTTTGGGGTTTTGTGTTTGAGTGATAAAAATGAGGTAAATTGACTTAAAATCATTATATACACATCCCCTAAAGTACCTAAAATACCCCTCACTTAGTTGGACTCTTTAATGAAATAAAAGTTGATTTCTGAATTTCTGAATTTTCTTCGCGGAGCTGTTCCCCGAAGATATTTGGAATTAATTTTTAAGACAGTAGAGTCCGCGACATGACCACGTCGTGAACTGAATTTTTGCTCCTTGGGGGAGCAAGGCCGCGACACGCACTTCTTCCCATCAAGGGCAATTTGCAATCTGCCTTGGCAGCTTGGTTGGCCAAGGTTGGGGTCCTCCTCGGGGCCCCTTAGGGTGGCCCCGGGGTGTCGTATTCAAATGTTTTGACCCTATAAACATGTATTTACCTAATTTAAAACTTTTTATAAGATTATACCATCATACGACACTCCCAAACCTTCCCAAAACCTAAGGACACGCTAGGACACATTCTTCTCTAGTTTCCGGACGTCTTGGTCGTTTCTTGACGTTTAGACTTTTACTCTTCCAAACTAAGTCAATTGCATTATTCTAGGTTTAGAAACATCATTTTAACTATTTTTAAGTCATTATTCATAAGGTGAGGCTCTACCTTAAGTCATACAATTTCCGGGATGTTACACATGGATTTTTGGTGATCCAAAATTCCAACGTCATTTTTACCAAAAATTTACATGGACGTCCATTAAGACCTTAGCTATTGAACCAGTTGGCCCTGATGGCCAAAATGGCTCATTTTCAAGGTCAAACGATCCCCATAGCAAGTAAACCCCCCATTTTGCTAATTTTCGTGTGCTTTATAGTTCACCATCTTTTTTGGTGATCTAAAATTCTGACGTTATTTTAACGAAAAATTTACATGGACATCCGTTAAGACCTTAGCTATGGAGCTAGTTGGCCCTAATGGCCAAAACGGCCCATTTTCAAGGTCAAACAAGCCCAGAGCAGGTAAACCCTCCATTTTGCCAATGTTCATGTGCTATTGTTCACCATCTAAAACACACCAAAAGTTGTAAACTAAACTAGAGCACTAGAGTGTGATGTTGAGAATTTGAATTGTAGTTGCAACCTTATGTGCTTATAATGAGGAGTTTAGTTGTTGAACATCTAGGTATGCATTATACCTAGTAGCCTAGATGGCCTTTAAGAGGTTGGTGGTGCAAGGGAAGGGCAACCGCCAAGGCAAAAAGGTCAAGCCTAAGCCAAAGGGCCAAGGCTGCCCAACCTTGGCAGCCACTGCCTAAGAGTTCACGACCAGTGGTATGGACCACAGTATGTGAAGGGGTTTGTGAATACTCATTGGACACTTGGGAGGCAAGGCCAATAGGCCTAGACACTACCCCAAGTTAACGAGGCACTTCACGAACCGTTGGCTTGACCATGGCTTGTCAAAGTGCCCGTGAAGGTGCCTTAGAGTTTGAGGGTGTTTTAGAGCCATGGAAAGTTGGGGGAGCTACTGGAAAGTGGACCATGGGAACCACCACGGACCGTGGATCCCTTCACGAATCGTCCAAGTGGCCGTGGTGCCTGGGACAAGGCTTCCAAGTCGAGGCCAATTAAGTAAAATCCTATTCGACTTAGGTTAAGTGTGGGTCATTTTGTTAGGGTTTAATACACCTATATATATATATTTTTAAGTCATAAACCACCCTAATTAATTAATTCTAAATATAAACCCCAAATCACTCCTCTGTCAAATAATTCTCTCTCTAGAAAGAACCCAAAGCTTGAAGAAGAAGTAGAGAAGGGAAAGGGAAGCATCTTAGGTCGAATTCTCCTCATTGGTTCAAGTTTGGTTAAGGTATGTGAAGCTTATTCATCCATGGGTTCTTCCACGCATGGAGCCCCCTTAGAAATCCCCCAATTGTGAATCCAAAACCCAATTTTAGCTAGGGTTGTGATTGCTTTGTGGGTAGGATGTGGGTATGATTCCAAAAGTGTTGGACAATACTTGTTTATGGCTAATTTGGCATTTAATTGTGATATTATGATGAAATTATGTGGTTTCAATGTCTAAACCTAGTTTTCTTGATCAGTTGCATGATTTGTAGTTGAAGCCATTAATGGTGAAATTGAAGGTTCATGAGAAACCTTCCTAAAACCAATGTCATGAGTAGTGTTTGATCAAGATTAGAAACATATGAATTCGAATTGAAATAGACCTTGTTGATTATTGTTGATCTTGACATGAGTGGACCTTTAAGATGAATTATGGATAGAATCACGTAGTAATGAGGAATGTGATGAGAATTTCTTAAGAAGAAGCCTATTGCTTGAATGTCTTGTAATCTAAATAGGAACAGGGATAGAAGGAAGTAAGCTTTGTGATGCAACATGAATAGAAGGGCCTATGACTACGACTTGAAACCAGTTTTCTTGTGATTTTAGGTTGTTGTGTTGGTTGTAGATTTAGGACTTGCATGAATGAAGTGATAGAATCACTTGAGTATGGATGGATTATCAAGGATATCCTTCCATGAGAGAAGACTGTTAAGCAAGGCTTAACAAGTAAACCTTGGAGTGTATGCTTGGCTCCAAGTGGATATTGAAGATGAGATGGAGTGTCACACAAGATAGGGTCCGGACTCCAAGAAGAATGGAGAGACACACCTAGTTGATGTGAGGACTATCCAAGTTAAAGGGGGAACTCTTACGTAGTAGAGTGAGGGTTTTCCCAAAGTTAGGTCTCATGAGTTGGGAACCTTTAAATAGTTGAGTTAAGGTTCTTGGTAGCAATCTTCTTATCCCATGAACTAAGACATGCTTGAGAAGCATCTCATAGTGTTCTAAAGCATAAGCTGAACATGGACGTCCGTTAAGACCTTAGTTATGGAGCCAGTTGGCCCTGCCGACCAAAACGGCCCATTTTCAAGGTCAAACAACCCCAGAGCAGGTAAATCCCCCATTTTGCCAATTTTCATGTGATTGTTCACCATCTTTTTTGGTGATTCAGAATTCCGACGTCATTTTTGCCAAAAATGTACATGGACGTCCGTTAAGACCTTAACTATGGAACAAGTTGGTTACAACGGCTAAAAGGGCCCATTTTCAAGGTCAAAAGAGCCCCAGAGCAGGTAAACCCCCCATTTTGCCAATTTTTGTGTGCTATAGTCCATGAATTTTTGGTGATCCAGAATTCCGATTTCATTTTTGCCAAATATTTACCTGGACATCCGTTAAGACCTTAGTTATGGAGCCAGTTGGCCCTAACGGCCAAAACGGCCCCTTTTCAAGGTCAAACGAGCCCAGAGCAGGTAAACTCCCAAATTTGCTGATTTTCGTGTGCTATAGTTCACCATCTTTTTTGGTGATCCAGAATTTTGACATCATTTTTGCCAAAAATTTACATGGACGTCCGTTAAGACCTTAGCTATGGAGCCAATTGGTCACCACGGCCAAAATGACCCATTTTCAAGGTCAAACAAGCCCAGAGCAGGTAAACCTTGAATTTTGCTAATTTTTGTGTGCAATAGTCCATGGATTTTCGGTGATCCAGAATTTTGACGTTATTTTTGCCAAAAATTTACATGGACATCCGTTAAGACCTTAGGTATGGAGCCAGTTGGCCCTGACGGCCAAGACGACCCATTTTCAAGATCAAACGAGCCCCTAAGCAGGTAAACCCCTTATTTTACTGATTTTCATGTGCTATAGTCCATGGATTTTTGGTGATCCGAAATTCATACGTCATTTTTGCCAAAAATTTACATGGACTTCCGTTAAGACCTTATCTATGGAGCCAGTTATCCCTAACGGCCAAGATGACCCATTTTCAAGGTCAAATGAGCCCCAGAGTAGGTAAACCCCCCATTTTCCAATTTTCGTGTGCTTATATCCATGGATTTTTGGTGATCCAGAATTTCTACTTCATTTTTGCCAAAAATTTACATGGACGTCCATTAAGACCTTAGCTATGAATCCAGTTAGCCCTGAGGGCCAAAAGGGACCATTTTCAAGGTCAAACGAGCCCAGAGCAGGTGAACCCCCCAATTTTGCTAATTTTCATGTGCTATAATCCATGAATTTTTGGTGAATCAGAATTCTAACGTCATTTTTGCCAAAAAATTATATGGACATCCGTTAAGACCTTAGTTATGGAACCAGTTGGCCATGACGGCCAAGAGAACCTTTTTACAAGGTCAAACGAGCCCCCGATAAATTAAACTTCCCATTTTGCCAATTTTTCGTGTGCAGTCCATGGATTTTTGGTGATCCAGAATTCCAACTTCATTTTTGCCAAAAATTTACATAGACATCCGTTAAGACTTTAGTTATGAAGCCACTTGTCCCTGACTGCCAAAATGAATCATTTTCAAGGTCAAACGAGCCCAGAGCAGGTAAACCCCATATTTTGCTGATTTTCGTGTGCTATATCCATGGATTTTTGGTGATTTGGAATTCTGACGTCATTTTTGCCAAAATTTACGTGGACGTCCGTGAAGACCTTAGATATGGAGCCAGTTTGTCACCACGGCCAAACAGCTCATTTTCAAGGTCAAACGTGCCCTATAGCAGGTAAACCTCCTCATTTTACCAGTTTCCGTGTTCTATAGTCTATGGATTTTTGGAGATCCAGAATTCCAACGTCATTTTAGCCAAAAGTTTACATGGACATCTGTTAAGACCTTAATTATGGAGCCAGTTGGCCCTAACGGCCAAAATATCCCATTTTTAAGGTCAAACGAGCCCTAGTGAGGTAAACCCCCATTTTGCCGATTTTCGTGTGGTAATGTTCACCATCTTTTTTGGTGATCTGGAATTCCGACGTCATTTTTGCCAAAAATTTACACGGATGTCCGTTAAGACCTTAGCTATGGAACCAGTTGACCGTGAAGGCCAAGACGACAAATTTTCAACGTCAAACAATCCCGTGAGCAGGTAAACCCCCCTTTTTGCCCATTTTCGTGTGCTATAGTCCATTGATTTTTGGTGATCCAGAATAATGACTTCATTTTTACCAAAAATGTACATGGACGTCCGTTAAGACCTTAGATATGAATCTAGTTTTCCCTGACGGCCAAAACGGCTCATTTTCAAGGTCAAACGAGCCCAGAGCAAGTAAACCCCTCCCCCATTTTGCTGATTTTCGTGTGGTGTAGTACATGGATTTTTGGTGATCCGGAATTTTGATGTCATTTTTGCCAAAAATTTACATGGACTTCCGTTAAGACATTAGCTATGGAGCTAATTGGTCACCACGGCCAAAACGGCCCATTTTCAAGGTCAAACGAGCCCAAAGCAGATAAACCCTCTCATTTTGCTGATTTTTGTGTGCTATAGTTCACCATCTTTGTTTGGTGATCCAGAATTTTAACATCATTTCTGCCAAAAATTTACATGGACGTCCGTTAAGACCTTAGCTATGGAGCCAGTTTGTCACCACGGCCGAAACGGCTCACTTTCAAGGTCAAACGAGCCAGAACAAGTAAACCCCTCATTTTGCTGATTTTCGTGTGCTATATAGTCCATGGATTTTTGGTGATCTGGAATTCTGACGTCATTTTTTCCAAAAATTTACATGGACGTCCGTTAAGACCTTAGATATGGGGCCAGTTGGCCCTGACGGACAAAATGGCCCGTTTTCAAGGTCAAACGAGCCATATACCAGGTAAACCCCCTATTTTGATGATTTTCGTGTGCTATAGTCCATGTATTTTTGGTGATTCGGCATTCCGATGTCATTTTTTCCAAGAACTTACATGGACGTTCGTTAAGACCTTAGGTATGGAGCCAGTTGGTCTTGACTGTCAAAACGGCGCATTTTCAAGGTCAAACGAGCCCCATAGCAGGTAAACTCCCCATTTTGCCATTTTCGTGTGCTATATAGTTCACCATCTTTTTTGGTGATCCGAAATTCCGATGTCATTTTGGCCAAAACCGTTAAGACCTTTGTTATGGAGGAAATTGGTCACCACGGCCAAAATGGCCCATTTTCAAGGTCAAACGAACCCCAGAGCAGGTAAACCATATTTTTCACAATTTTCGTGTGCGATAGTCCATGGATTTTTGGTGATCCAGAATTCCGATGTCATTTTTGCAAAAACTTTATATGGACGTCCGTTATGACCTTAGTTATGGAGTCAGTTGTCCCTGACATCCAAAATGTCCCATTTTCAAGGTCAAACAAGTTCCAGATAAGGTAAACCCCACTATGTTGCCGATTTTTTAGTGCTATAGTCCATGGATTATTGGTGATCTAAATTTCCAACGTCATTTTTGCCAAATATTTACATGGACGTCCGTTAAGACCTTAGCTATGGAGCCAGTTGGCCCTGACGTCCAAAATGGCCCATTTTCAAGGCAAATAAGCCCCTAAGCAGGAAAATCCCCAATTTTGCCGATTTTTGTATGCTATAGTCCATGGATTTTTGGTGATCCAGAATTCTGACTTTATTTTTGCCAAAAATTTACATGGACGTCTGTTAAGACCTAAGTTGTGAAGCCAGTTGTCCCTGACTCCCAAAACGGCCCAATTTCAAGGTCAAACGATCCCAGAGCACAGGTAAACCCCTCATTTTACTGATTTTCGTGTGCTATACTCCATGAATTTTTGGTGATCCGAAATTCTGACATTTACATGGACGTCCGTTAAAACCTTAGTTGTAGAGACAGTTGACCCTGACGGCCAAAACGGCCCATTTACAAGGTCAAACAAGCCCCAGAGCAGGTAAACCCCCTGTTTTAACGATTTTCGTGTGCTATAGTTCACCATCTTTTTTGGTGATCCAGAATTTCGACGTTACTTTTGCCAAAAATTTACATGGATGTCCGTTAAGACCTTAGATATAGATCCAGTTGGTCACCACGGCCAAAACGGCCCATTTTCAAGTTAAACGATCCCAGAGCAGGTAAACCCCCTCATTTTGCCTATTTTCGTGTGCTATAGTCCATGGATTTTTGGTGATTCGGAACTCCGACGTCATTTTTGCCAAGAATTTACATGGACGTTCGTTAAGACCTTAGTTATGAAGACAGTTGGGCCTGATGGTCAAAACTACCATTTTCAAAGTCAAACGAGTCTAGAGCAGGTAAACTCCACATTTTGCCGATTTTTGTGTGCCATAGTTCACCATCTTTTTTTATGATTCGGAATTTTGATGTCTTTTTTACCAAAAATTTAAATTGACATCCGTTAAGACCTTAGCTATGGAGCCACTTGGTAACCACAGCCAAAATGTCCCATTTTCAAGGTCAAACAAGCCCAGAGCAGGTAAACCCCGTATTTTGCCAACTTTCGTGTGCTATAGTCCATGGATTTTTGGTGATGTAGAATTCTGATGTCATTTTTGCCAAAAATTTACATGGACGACCGTTATGACCTTAGTTATGGATCCACTTGGCCCTGACTGCCAAAACGGCTAATTTATAAGGTCAAACGAGCCCAGACCAGGTAAACCCCCCATTTTGCCAATTTTAGTGTGTTATAGTCCATGGATTTTTGGTGATCTGGAATTCCAACGTCATTTTTGCCAAATATTTACACGCACATCCGTTAAGACCTTAGCTATGGAGCCAATTTGCCCTGACGGCTAAGATGGCTCATTTTCAGGGTCAAACGAGCCCAGAGCAGGTAAACCCTCCATTATGCTGATTTTCGTGTGCTATAGTCCATGGATTTTTGGTGATCCAGAATTCTGACTTCATTTTTGCAAATAATTTACATGGACGTCCGTCAAGACCTTAGTTGTGGAGCCAATTGGTCTTGACGGCCAAAACGTCCCATTTTCAAGGTCAAATGAGCCCCAGAGCAGGTAAACCCCCAAATTTGTCAATTTTCGTGTGCTATATAGTCCATGGATTTTTGGTGATCCAAAATTCCGATGTCATTTTTTGCCAAAAATTTGCATGGACGTCCGTTAAGACCTTAGCTATGGTGCCAGTGGGCCCTGACATCCAAACCGGCCCATTTTCAAGGTCAAATGAGCCCAGAGCAGGTAAACCCTCCATTTTGCCAATTTTCGTGTGCTATAGTTGATCATCTTTTTTGGTGATCCAGAATTCTGATGTCATTTTTGACAAAAAGTTACATGGATGTCCGTTAAGACCTTAACTATGGAACCAGTTGGTCACCACGACCAAAACGGCCTATTTTCAAGGTGAAACGATCCTAGAGCAGGTAAACCCCTTATTTTTCCGATTTTAGTGTGCTATTGTCCATGTATTTTTGGTGATCCGAAATTCCTACGTCATTTTTGCCAAAAAATTATATGGATGTCCATTAAGACCTTAGCTATGGAGCCAGGTTGCCCTGACGGCCAAACCGGCCCATTTTCAAGGTCAAACTAGCCCAGAGCAGGTAAACCCTCCAATTTGCCGATTTGCATGTGCTATAGTTCACCATCTTTTTTGGTGATCTAAAATTCTGACGTAATTTTTTCCAAAAATTTACATGGACATCCGTAAATACCTTAGTTATGGAGCCAGTTGGCCCTGACGGCCAAGACGACCCATTTTCAAGGTCAAACGGCCCCAGAGCAGGTAAACTCCCATTTTGCTGATTTTCGTGTGCTTCCATGGATTTTTGGTGATCCGAAATTCCGTTGTCATTTTTGCCAAAAATTTACATGGGCATCTGTTAAGACCTTAGATATGGAGTCAGTTGGCCCTGACGACCATAACAGCCCATTTTCAAGGTCAAACGATCCCCAGAGCAGGTAAACCCTCCAGTTTACTGATTTTCTTATGCTATCGTTCACCATCTTTTTTGGTGATCCAGAATTCCGACGTCACTTTTTCCAAAAATATATATGGATGTCCGTTAAGACCTTAGCTATGGAGATAGTTGGCCCCCACAGCCTAAACAACCCATTTTCAAGATCAAAGGAGCCCCAGAGCAGGTAAAACCCCATTTTGTTGATTTTCGTGTGCATAGTTCACCATCTTTTTGGTGATCCAGAATTTGGATGTCATTTTTGCCAAAAATTTACATGGACGTCTGTTAAGACCTTATTTATGGAGCTAGTTGGTCACCACAACCAAAACGACCCATTTTCAAGGTCAAACAATCCCTAGAGCCGGTAAAACCCCCGTTTTGTCAATTTTCATGTGCTATAGTCCATGAATTTTTGGTGATCCAGAATTCTGAAGTCTTTTTTACCTAAAATTTACATGGACGTCCGTAAAGACCTTATCTATGGAGCTTGTTGGCCCTGACGGCCATAACGGCCAATTTTTGAAGGTAAACGAGCCCCAGAGCATGTAAACCACCATTTTGCCGATTTTCGTGTGCCATAGTTCACCATATTTTTTGGTGATTTGGAACTCCGACATTATTTTTGCCAAAAATTTACATGGATGTCCGTTAAGACCTTAGATATGGAGCCACTTGGCCCTGACAGCCAAGACGGCCCATTTTCAATTTCAAACGAGCCCCAGATCAGGTAAACCCACCATTTTGCCGATTTTCATGTCTCATAGTCCATGGATTTTTTATGATCCAGAATTCTGACGTTATTTTTGCCAAAAATTTACATGGACGTCCGTTAAGACCTTAGCTATGGAGCTAGTTGGCCCTGACGGCCAAAATGGCCCATTTTCAAGGACAAACGAGCCCCAAAGCAGGTAAACCCCCAATTTTCCCAATTTTTGTGTGCTATAGTTCACCATCTTTTTTGGCGATCCAGAATTATGATGTCATTTTTGCCCAAAATTTACACGGACATCCGTTAAAACCTTAGATATGGAGCCAGTTGGTCACCACGGCCAAAGCAACCCATTTTCAAGGTCAAACAGGCCCCAAAGATGGTAAACCCCCCATTTTACTGATTTTCATGCGCTATAGTCCATGGATTTTTGGTGATCCTGAATTTCGATGTCATTTTTGCAAAATATTTAAATAGACGTCCGTTAAGACCTTAGTTATAGAGCCAGTTGGCCCTGACGACCAAAACGGCACATTTTCAAGGTCAAACGAGCTCAGAGAAGGTAAACCCCAAATTTTACAAATTTTTGTGTGCTATAGTTCACCATCTTATTTGGTGATCCAAAATTCCAACGTCATTTTCGACAAAAATTTACATGGATGTATGTTAAGACCTTAATTATGGAGACTGACGGCCAAAACGGCCCATTTTCAACATCAAACGATCCCCAGAGCAGGTGAACCCCCCATTTTGCCGATTTTCATGTGCTATAGTTTATGGATTCTTGGTGATCATGAATCCCGATGTCATTATTGACAAATATTTACATAGACATTCATTAAGACCATAGTTATGGAGCCAGTTATCCCTGACGGCCAAACCGGCCCATTTTCAAGGTTAAACAAGCTCTAGATCAAGTAAACCCCCCATTTTGCCAATTTTCGTGTGCATAGTCCATGGATTTTCGGTGATCCAGAAATCCGATGTCATTTCTACCAAAAATTTACATGGACGTCCGTTAAGACCTTAGTTATAGAGCCAGTTGGCCCTAATGGCCAAGACGGCCCATTTTCAAGGTCAAACGAGCCCCAGAGCAGGTAAACCCCCCAGTTTACCAATTTTCGTGTGCTATAGGCCATGGATTTTTGGTGATCCGGAATTCTAAAGTCATTTTTACCAAAAATTTACATGGACCTCCATTAATACCTTAGCTACGGAGCCAGTTGGCCCTGACAGCCAAGAAAGCCCATTTTGAAGGTAAAAAAGTCCACGGATTTTTGGTGATCCAGAATTCCGACGTCATTTTTGCCAAAAATTTACATGGACATCCGTTAAGACCTTAGCTATGAAGCCAGTTGGTCACCACGGCAAAAAAGGCCCATTTTCAAGGTCAAACGAGCCCAGAGCAGGTAAACCCCCATTTTGCCGATTTTCGTGTGCTATAGTCCTTGGATTTTTGGTGATCCAGAATTCTGACATCATTTTTGCCAAAAATTAACATGAATGTATGTTAACACCTTATCTATGGAGCAAGTTGGCCCTAACGGCCAAGACGGCCCATTTTCAAAGTTAAATGAGGCCCAGAGCAGGTAAACCTCTCATTTTACTGATTTTCGTGTGCTATAGATCATGGAGTTTTGGTAATCCATAATTCCAACATCATTTTTACCAAAAATTTACATGGACATCCGTTAAGACCTTAGTTATGGAGCTAGTTGGCCCTGACGGCCAAAATAACCCATTTTCAAGGTCAAACGATCCCCAAGGCAGGTAAACCCCCTATTTTGCCGATTTTCGTGTGCTATAGTCCATGGATTTTTGGTGATCTAGAATTCTAGCGTCATTTTTGCCAAAATTTACATCGACGTCCGTTAAGACCTTAGCTATGGATCTAGTTGACCCTGACGGCCAAAACGACCCATTTTCAAGGTCAAACGAGCCACAAAGCAAGTAAACCTCTCATTTTATCGATTTTCGTGCATTATAGTCCATAGATTTTTCGTGATCCAAAAATCCGACATCATTTTTGACAAAACTTTACATAGACTTCCGTTAAGACCTTAGTTATGGAGCCAGTTGGCCCTGACGGCAAAAATGGCCCATTTTCAAGGTCAAGCAAGCCCAGAGCAGGTAAACCCCCCATTTTGCCAATTTTCGTGTGCTATAGTTCACCATCTTTTTTGGTAATCCAGAATTTCGACGTCATTTTTGCCAAAAATTTTCATAGATGTCCATTAACACCTTAGCTATGGAACCAATTGGCCCTAACGGCCAAAAGGCCCATTTTCAAGGTCAAACGAGCCCCATATTGGTAAACCCCCTATTTTACCGATTTTTGTGAGTTATAGTCCATGGATTTTTGGTGATCCAGAATTCTGACGTCTTTTTTGGCAAAAATTTACATGGACGTCTGTTAAGACCGTAGCTATGGAGCCAGTTGGCCCTGACATCCAAGACGGCCTATTTTCAAGGTCAAACAAGCCCTAGTGCAGGTAAACCCCCAATTTTACCGAATTTTGTGTGCTATAGTCCAAGGATATTTTGTGATCCAGAATTTCGACGTCATTTTTGCCAAAATTTTACATAGACGTCCGTTAAGACCTTAGCTATAGAATCAGTTGGCCCTGACGGCCAAATAGACACATTTTCAAAGTAAAACGAGCCCCAGAGCAGGTAAACCCCCCATTATGCCGATTTTTGTGTGCTATAGTTCACCATCTTTTTTGGTGATCCAGAATTCCGACGTCATTTTTGCTAAAAATTTACATAGACATCAGTTAAGACCTTATCTATGGAGCCAGTTGGTCACCACGGCCAAAACGGCCCATTTTCAAGGTCAAACGAGCCCCAGAGCAGGTAAACCCCCCATTTTGCCTATTTTTATGTGCTATAGTTCACCATCATTTTTGGTGATCCAAAATTCCGACGTCATTTTTGTCAAAAATTTACATGGACGTCTGTGAAGACCGTAACTATGAAGCAAGTTGGTCACCACGGCTAAAACGGCCTATTTTCAAGGTCAAACGAGCCCAGAGTAGGTAAACCACCTATTTTGCTGATTTTCGTGTGCTATAGTCCATGGATTTTTGGTGATCCAGAATTTGGACGTCATTTTTGCCAAAAATTTTATGGACGTCCGTTAAGGCCTTAGTTATGGAGCTAGTTGGCCCTGACGGCCAAAACGGCCCATTTTCAAAGTCAAATGGCCCCAGAGCAGGTAAACCCCCCATTTTGCCAATTTTCGTGTGTAATAGTTCACCATCTTTTTTGGTGATATGGAATTATAACTTAATTTTTGCCAAAAAATTACATGGACGTCCGTTAAGACCTTACCTATGGAGTCAGTTGGCCTTGATGGCCAAAACAACCCATTTTTAACGTTAAACGAGCCCTAGAGCAGGTAAGCCCCACATTTTGCCAATTTTCGTGTGATAAATTCACCATCTTTTTTGGTGATTCGGAATTCCGACGTCATTTTTGCCATAAATTAACATGGACGTCCGATAAAACTTTAGCTATGGAGCCTGTTGGCCCTGACGGCCAAGACGGCCCATTTTCAAGATCAAACGAGCCCAGACCAGGTAAACCCCCTATTTTATCGATTTTCGTGTGTTATAGTCCATGGATTTTTGGTGATCCAGAATTCCGACGCCATTTTTGCCAAAAAATTATATGGACGTCTGTTAAGACCTTAGCTATGGAACTAGTTGGCCCTGATAGCGAAAATGGTCCCTTTTCAAGGTCAAACGAGCCCCAAAGCAGGTAAACCCCACATTTTGCCAATTTTCTTGTGTTATAGTTCACCATCTTTTTTGGTGATCCAGAATTCTGACGTCATATTTGCCAAAAATTTACGTGTACGTTCATTAAGACCTTATCTATGGAGCCAGTTGGCCATGACGGCCAAAACGGCCCAATTTCAAGGTCAAACGAGCCCAGAGCAGGTAAATCCCCCATTTTGCCGATTTTCGTGTGCTATAGTCCATGGATTTTTGGAGATTCAGAATTCCGACGTCATTTTGGCCAAAATTTTACATGGACGTTCGTTAAGATCTTAGCTATGGAGCCAGTTGGCCCTTACGGCCAAGACGACACATTTTCAAGGTCAAACAAGCCTAGAACAGGTAAACTCCCCATTTAGCCAATTTTCGTGTGCTATATAGTCCATGGAATTTTGGTGATCCGGAATTCCAACGTCATTTTTGCCAAAAATTTACATCGACGTCCGTTAAGAGCTTAACTGTGATGCTAGTTGGTCACCACGGCCAAAAAGGCTCATTTTCAAGGTAAAATGAGCCCCGGAGCAGGTAAACCCCCATTTTGCCAATTTTTGTGTGCTATAGTCCTTGGATTTTTGGTGATTCGGAATTTCGACGTCATTTTTTCCAAAAATTTACATAGACATCCATTAAGACCTTAGCTATGGATCCAGTTGGTCACCACGACCAAAAAGGCCCATTTGCAAGGTCAAATGAGGAAGGGGGCCTCGGGACGGAGGGGAGGGGGAGGGAACACGAGGCAAGGGGCCTCGGGTCGGAGGGGGGAGAGGGCAAGGGGCCTCCTTGAGGTAGGGGCGCCTCGAGGGAGGGGGCTAGGGGCCACCGTGAAGTAGTGGGCCTTGGAGGTAGGGGGAGGGGACTCACCTCGAGGCAGGCAGCCTCAGGGAAGAGGGGGGTATGGGATCGCTTCGAGGCGAAAGGAGGGCAGGGCGGGTGCCGCCTCAAGGCAGGCGGCCTCGGGGAGGAGGGGGCGGAGTGGGTGCCTCCACGAGGCAGGCGACCTCGGGGAGGAGGGGGAGGGGATCTGTCTCAAGGCAGGCAGCCTCAGGGCGGAGGGGGGCGGGCGTGGGCGGGCCTCGAGGCAGAAGGGGGAAGGGCAGGGGCCTCGGGGCGGAAAGGGGTGGGGCGGGTTTCGCCTCGAGACAGGCTGCCTCGGGGTGGAGGGGGCGGGCCTCGAGTCAAACGGCCTCAGGGAGGGGGCGGGCATCGA